>VXAA01000267.1:361-25451 GCA_013399115.1 Anseranas semipalmata
AGCTGTGCAGAAGCAAAAGGAGGAAAAAAATTATTGTCTACTTTCCATCAGCAAGTGATGTTTGGCCATGTCTTGGGAAGCAGGGCCTCGATATGTGTAGTAGTTGCTCAGGATGACAGATGCTTTCCTAATGAGAACCCCCCCTTCTCCTTCCTCTTTCCCAGCTTTTACTACTGAGTGTGACATCATATGGTATGGGATGTTCCTTTGGTCTGATTAGGTCCTGGCGATGTCCCCTCACCACCTCCTGCTGACCCCAAGCCTACTGGCTTTTGGAGGGTTTGGAGAGACTTGATGCTGTGCCAGCACTGCTCAGCAATAAACAAAACATTGGTGCATTATCAGAGCTGTTCTAGCTACAAGTGCAGAGCACAGCACTGTGTGGGCCGCTTTGGGGAAAGTTAACTCCATCCCAGCCAGACCCAGTACAAGACCAACAAGGATGTGCTTGGATGTGCTTACCTGCATGCGTACTGAAAACACCGAACGTGCTTTTACTGTGGGTGCCTGAAGGAAGTTGTGAGGGATATGATCCAAGGCCCCTATCCAAAAAGTTTATTTGGGATGGACTGTTTTTGGAAAGGACTCAAAAGCAACTACTTCCATCACAAATTAACTGCTTCTTTGCACATACCATTTGTTACCATATTCAAAACAGCTAGATTTGGGGTCTATCAGATGCTCAGGAGGATGCTTGGTTTCCATGTGCTTTGTCTTCCTATACCTTTAAAAACAAGACCCTTAATTCAATGGCCTAAAGGGAGAAATGGTTTCATCCAATGCATTCTCTCATTAGTGCTATGTGTGTAGCTTTTAACAGCATTTCATTCCACTTCATTTAAATAAAATATGGCCTTTGTAACCAAGAAGATAATTAGTAGCTGGTGGAAGCTCATTTGTAATTATGTTGAGTTGAAACTAGTAATTATTACATTACTTTATATGTACAATGTTTTTCCTTCCAAATCTCCTCTGATTCCCTCATAGATGCCCATGAATTCTATAGCAATTTTGCAGTCACATTTGTGGGAAACAGAGGAGATCCCAGCAGCTCCTTGTTACCTTTCTTTCACTACAGAAAGAGGAAATAATTCCTCAGCTCGTGAGGAAGTCACCCTTCTCTAGATGATGCTATTTAATCAGAGACAATTCATTGCTGGGCTTCATTGAGAAAGACCTTGCTTTTAAAGTTCCATATCTCTCTTAAATGTTACAGTTTTTTACAATTTTTTAGTCATGGAAAGTTTCCTGAGGTTTCCTCTAGAAAATCTTCAGTCTTACTCTTATTAAAAATTTCTTGTGATAAACACTGAAAAGTGCTACTAGTCATACTTCTTATGTGGCTGGTGGGGGGAGGAGGGGATTGGATATCCTGTGCAAGATCAAAGGAAAAGCAAGCACTGTCCCCAAGATGTTTCTCTCTGCTAATTGGAACAATGTGCCCTCCTCTAAAAGGGAGCCTTTGCCTCTTCTCACCCCTCTCTGTTAGTGCATTCCCCAAGGTCTGTGAGGTCTCATGAAGAGCCTGGGGACATTTCTGGGGATTACTCCTTGACGTATTAGCAACACTAAGTAGTTTCACAAGTCTCATAGCTGCAGGGGGCCTATTTGCTCTTCTCTGACCTGCAGAACACTGCTGGTTCAGCACCAGAGTGAACCATCCTAGAGCATCACTGTGAAAAAGCTATGCCAACCTGAGTTAAAAAATTCCATGTCTCTGCATGTTGGCCTTTCCTTTATTTAGGGACAAGATGTTTGAATTTATCAGGTCTTAGTTTTCGAACACAGTATCTCTCTCATAAATTTCCTGATAGTTTAAAGAATTTCACTGCCAGAAATTTCTTTCCATGTAAACAGGTGTGAATATTGACAATTGTGCATAATAATATTTCCCATGCCTCTTATCAAATGTTTTTTCTAAGCCATGGCCAGGTCTTGTAGCTCCCGGTGAAATGCTTTATTGTCTTTCACCATCTTCCTTAAAATATTGACAACAGAGCTACAAAAGATATTGCAGATGAGATGCAGAGAGGTAACACCACCTTCCTCCTCCTGTTTGATAGCATTTGCCCTACAAGCTATCACATTGCACTGTTTCATTGCTGTGATGCCGAATGTTTTTTCAGTGCCTCTACACTGAAGAAAAAAGCTGGCATCATGTAACCGTGGCATCTGTTTTCCTTGGATGGTTCTGACAGGTGGAATTCATTTCAAGAATTAAGGCAGATCAGTTTAGGCTGATAAAATTTGGTGCCCAGTGGTGTCTGTGGGGGAGACTTCATAGTTGGTGGAGATTTGGGGAATGAGTCAGCTGACCACCGTGAGGGGTGTGATTCATTCACCCAACAGAGACATTAATGTCATTTCCCATGTCCTCAGTAATCTTGTCTGGCTTCCAGCTGCTGCTCCAGAAGGGCAAGAGTCTCCCATAGGTCCATTTGACATCATGCATACCTCGAGACATATCAAATGCCACTAGAAACCAATGTGTAGGCAGCTGAGTCATCTTCTATATGTCTATTTTATCATGAGCTGATATGCTTCTAGGCTCCATTATTTGTAACAGGATTTTCAACTCTATAGATACCTACATGGAGAAATTTTAAATTTCCTAATCTAAAATTGATTTGGGCTCAAAAGCTCAGTTTAGTTGCCTGAAAACAGATGTTTAGCATTTCTTTAATCTCAGGTCAGCTTACCCTACTTTTTTTCAAAATGCTTTCAGGAAGCGTGATGGTACCCTGTCCAGGGAAAGAGACTCCAACAGTTTTGATACCCCAAGGCAAAAAATCTTTAGTTCTCCAGGTTTGAGAACGTTTAGCTTTAAGAGTTACAAACGCTACAAACTTGTCAAGGAAATAGAAGCTATTCCATGAAGGCTGGAAAATTTAAGTGCATTTTTCAGATTTCTCCCCAGATAAAGTGCACATACATATATTGAATGCATCTGCCTTCAGATCTTCGTTGGCAATTATGACAGTGCTGTCTAGTGTAAGGGCATTGCTGGGATTTCACTTGCACACAGTATGCTGTATAAATAATGTGCCTTGGGTGTTTTAACATTCTAGGCACATGACTCTGAGCTTCAGTAATGTCAGCATTATCATTTTCTTTCTCCAAAATGCACTATTCCAGTTCCTTGTGTTTATATCCTAGGCCACTAGCATTGGTACATAACAGAGAAATTAAATCCTTGTCTCTCTACCAAATGTTGTCATAATCTTCAGCCTTTGTGGTCTTTTTAAATAGGTCAAAATGAGATTCTACTTCTTTCACATACATCCTTTCAAAATAATAGCAGGAAGATTGTTCAGATTAATACTAGAAAATATGACAACATTCTCTTTTTTGCTTGGACTTTGAAAGACTGAGATTTAGACTATTTAGATTTAGATTAATTTAGATTTAGATTTAGATTTAGATTGAATATGCAGCAGAATCATCCTGCATTTTTGAGCCAGAGGCTGCACTACAACTCTGTTTGCTTGGTTTGGATATAATGTTCTGTAATGTTTTACAGACAATTTAATATATTACTCGCTTTCCTTTTCTCTTTTCTTTAGTGGATTCTTTGATATTTATTTATGAGTGTCTAAAATCAAGATGCTGGAGTGTAGGGGAGATAAAAGCTGGTGTCATCAACATTTCCACACAATCTTTTCCACATTGTATCATAGACTTTTTATGCCTTAATAGCATGCTAAAAAGTATTGTAAAGATGTCGTATCTGATGCTTATGACATTTCACATAAAAGATTATGGGCTGTGCAGCTCAGCTGGTGGCACCAGGTGCATATGCACTTCATTTCAGGAGATATCACTAAGAAATATTTATGATGGGTAGTGAAATGATTGCGGGAGAAAAACATTGCTCTAATGGGAACTGCAGTATCATTTAACTTCTTTCAATTTTTTTTTTTATCCAAGTTGCTGTCTTACTAGTGCTTGTCATAGATGCCTTACATTAGCATATTCATGGTGGGATCCATCTGCTAAAATTTAAGAGTCAAAAAATTAGACATACAATTCTAAGTTATTCATCCTGTGCTATATTGTCATTTGAGAGAAATAGACTCCTCCAGAGGAATAGTTGCTTTAAACTCTTATTTTATGATGAGGTGAATCACCTTTCAAATGTAGCTATCCCTCGTTGACTACAAAGTGAATCTAGAGTTACAAGCTCAGATTCAGGTACGTAATTTCAAGTCACCTAAATTATTAAATTTGGAAAGATTAAGTTTTGTCTGACTATAAGCAGTGCTTATTTGATTTCCTTAAAAACTTTCCTAAAAGAATCTATTTTTATTTATATATTATAATCATAATTATATTTTTATCATTTATTCAAGAAAAAGTGACAAACTGTGATAACACAGATCCAAGGTCTGGGAATTTTACAGTATGGCTGCACACTGGCAAATCCCAGTCCCAGGGATTTTTGTCTTGAGCAATATCAGGAGAAAACAGAAAGGAGCAAGGCATTCTATTTTCAAAGGCATGGAAATGGCTGTGGTCCTCCCTAGAATGATGGCTTAGTTAAGAAGCCCAGCCCAGAGCCACTCACTTGGCTTCATACATGGTGAGTTTGCAATACTAGACAAAATTTCCTGTCCCTGTAGCTGTTCTCACATTTCTGTAACATTGTTGACGAGGCATGCAGACTGTATGCAAGAACATGAAGCCCAGGAGCACATGCTGCTGTGCCCAGACACTCAGCATAGCAAACAATAGGAGCCATATCCTTAAATGAAAGCGGAAGACGTGAAATTCTGGTGGAATAAGTGCTCTCTTTCACTGATGAAAACCAGACTGTCTTAATCTTACTCCTCTGTGATTTCATGTATTTATTGAGACAACAGATCTTGGTTTAGTCCTTTGGCTTGTCAGCTAGAATCAGCAAACCTAACCAAAATTATATTATTTTGCTTTTATGAAAATAGATCAAAACATATTCCATCCTAATGAGCAGAAATTATTATACTTTAGAAGAACAACAAATGCTGTAGATCGCGTTTCTGTGTGTTTTTTAGCTACAGATCACAAATAGACCAGGGATATTTAGTACTGCTTTTGAGACCAGGCTGTCTGAACCACAGCAGGTGGGAACAGAGAGTAGATACAGAAACCCACAGGGGTATCTGAAAGCAGGGACAGTTGTTCTGCATTCAGCGAGCCAGCCCACGGCCTGCTGAGTTGCAATGTCTACTGTGAAAAGCCTGAATTCTGCTTTGAAGTCGTTTACAGGAATATTGGTTTATTTTCAGATGTTTGAAGTGTGTTGTCATAGTTATGCAGTGAATCATGCTGCCTAAAAATACATCCCCTGTATTAATGAATGGTAGTTTCAATCTTATATAATGTTATATAATGCAGTTGTACCAACATGTCTTTGTAGTCTTTAGCTCTTCGACTAGTAATAGCTAAGCTGCTCAGAGAATGACCTTTTGGATTTTTTTTTTTTTGAACAAAAGTATTAGGATGGGAGACAGTTATACTGCTGCATGAAGAGGTCTGTATAACACTCTGCCTTTGGCAACACTATATCTTTTTGGTGGCAAAATTAAAATCAAACATTCATTTGGCTCAGTGAACAGGGACCAGTTCCAAATGCCCATTATGTTGTGCAATATTAAATTTATATGAAGTATTTATGATAGTATCCAAGGTATTACAGCCTCTATTTTGTCATCATCATGTTCCTGTGGAAGACAGAAGGGCTTTAATTACCATTTCAGTTGTAAAGATTCTTGATACTGTACATTCAAGATTTGCTCCATATCACACAGCAAGTGTAAGCAGAACATATAGATTAAGCCACATCTCCCATATTCCAAGATAGTACCTTCAAACTGAGCTAGCCTGTTGTCCTTAAAAACAGTGAATTTTTGGTGACCTCTGTAAAAGCCTTAGAAACAATTGCAATCAAATATTGTAGATACGTCTTTAAATAAATCTTCAACTGCTTTACAGCAGTATAAAGAATGAAGCAGATGTTGTGCTAGTGTGAGATGGTGTATGTGCACCTGAGTGGAAACTCGGGTATATTTTATGGTATATTTGCCCTGAGAGAAAAAAATATTTTCACCTGAGTGAAAACACACTAAGAATCAGGAGGTATCAGTTTTGGTATCCTACATTAGGGACAGACCTTATAGCCAGTGACAAACAATAGCTATTTTAATGGCTGTCTCTCAGTTTAGTGGCTTGCTAGGGTTGTTTTCTGGGATAACTGTTATTAGCCACTTTGCTGATATGTTTTTATTTCTTCTTCTAGAAATACAGGGATGGCCCTGCCAGGGTGGCATATCCTTTTCTGAGGCAACTGACTCACCTGTCTGGTTTGCCTTTGAATACTACTTGTACTTCCCGAATGCTTTGATTTCCCTGAAATGGCCTCCCCAAGACTTCAGGACAGCACTACAAGTAAGATAATGGGGCTTCCTAGATGTTATAGTACTTCTGATTTACTCTTTCTCTTCTTTTCTGAAGGAGGGAATAATTTGCTTTATGATACAAATGGGATGAAATTTGGGATTAAAAAAATCCTTAGCTGCAGGAAGGAGTTAAAAGCATTGGTATAAGAGACCACAATTTGTACTTGCAGATTGACTTTCACAGATTTCCAGTTAGCACTGCAGAACTGGATGCTAAAAAATTTCAGGTAGAATTAAGAGTTTTTATAAGGCAGGAAGAAAAGTGCTTGTCAAGTCATTTTTAGGACTGGCTGTTCCAAAGAAGTTTGGCTCTCAGCTCATTTTGTTCAGGTTCACAAAGCTGTTGATCATTTGTACAAGTGCTCTACCACATTTGTCAAATATTGAAAACAATGGTGCTGGACACTGTGCTCTCCTCAGAGTCTGACACTCTGAAGTGAGGCCAGGTTTATTGGTCTAGACAGCTCCCTTAACCAAAATCTTTTATAGTTCCCTTCTTCTTCCAGTAGATTCTGACAATGACCCTGCTTTTATTAGGGTGGGCCTACTTGTATTTTGCTGTTGGCCATTCTTTAGTTTTATTTTTCACTGAGATGTGACTTTTATTCCCCAACATAAACTTCCTGCCCCTTGCAGGAATGATGCCTACCATCAAGGTCTTCCTTTGGGGCATTACAGCTGCAGTCAGCATGCCAGCAAGGACACACACCATCTCATATGATGATGGAGAAAACTGCCAAACATACATGAGCCAGTGGTGCACACCATTCCCAACATGAAAGAAAATGTGCCTGGCTTTATGCAGAAATTGAAGGCAAGCAGGATTTGGTGCAGAAGGAGAGCTCTGCAATGCCAAATGGGAAGCCTGCTCTAAGTTTTAGAGTCAGACTTGAGTGATAGCTGCAAGCCCAGCTTGATTAAATCTTGCAAGTTTTAGCATGTCTTATTTCCTGCCCAAATGTAATGATCACAGAAGCTAAGCTCTTAACTCGTAGAAATTGATGTCATTTGTCCCAAATGTTTCATTAGATACTGAAGCAGGCAGAGGCTGTTTTAACATGTCACCCAGCACGGCTCCTTATTGCAGACCGTGTGCTGGATACAGCTGTGCAGTGATCCGCCACTTCCCCAAGTACTCACGGGGATTTAATAGTTCAGCGAGTGTGTCTGGGCACACTTGTTATGGGCCCTATGAATTTGATATTCCTCCTCACTGCCCACTGTGAGACACATTAAGGCAATCAGAGCAGCTTTCTAGAAATTTTTACAGCATAATATTTTTGCATATTTTTTTCAGAAAAAAAAAAAAGGAACACATTTTCTTACTTAGCCAGACAAGAGCTAGCTTTGTTTCTCTTAGAGAAAAAGCCTAAAACATTGTTGTAAATGCTATTGCAAGTGCCATTCTCCTAGACAGTACAGCAAGATAGATGATATATTTTTTCTAATTTGATTAAGCCCACTGTGCCTTTTTAAACTGCAATGGCTTTGACAGGATGAAAACAAGAAGAAAATACAATATTAAAAAAAAAAAAAGGGGGGGAAAAAGCAAGGCATCTTAACAACCACATTTTTTGGAATTACCAACTCCTCTGATTTTGTGTTCAAATGGAGATACTGTTGTTGCCTACTGGTGAATCTCACTGAACTTTGCCTAGAATTACAGTTCCTGGTAATGTAAGTAATGTAATGTAATGTAATGTAAAAACAAGCAAACCCAGCAACTTACAGTTACGCATACCCCAAGAAGAATACTAGCAATTAGTTTTCTTTTTGGCAAACAAAATGTCATAAAAATATAAAAAAAAATGCCAAAGGAATTAAATTCTTATGTTTTCTTTCAAAAAAAAAAAAAAAAAGAGTCTGAAAACATGTTGTTAGTGGTATTGAGGAGACAGTAAATAAGAGTTGCAGCTACTTGTTATGGTTCCTTTGATACATATCTTTGCTTAGGGGCGTGGGAAATCAAGAATGCAAACTACTCATGCACTGAGCTCTGGTTATCTGTGTGTACTTGTTGTATATTGGTGTTTTTTTCCGATACTGGCTGATGGATTTGGGTGTACGTTATATTAATTAGGTATATTCAATCTATATTAGGTATATTCAGTATATAGATGTAGATTTCTCATGGTTTTACAGTGTCATGTGGAGCTCACACACTCCAAAAGTTGTCATGGGATGCACTCAGAACATCTTTTCTTTTCTTATGATGCCCAGGGGAGTTAGCCTGCTAAATTTACTTAAACTTCTACTGTTGATATAAAACAAAAAGAAACTAGTGTCTTTTGGGGAATGCCTTGTGACTGCAACCTAGGAATTGTTAGGATTTTTTGATCAGAATAACGCACAGGATTTGCAAAACTGTGGAATGGCCCTAAGAGAGAGGACATGAAGGAATATTCAGACAGTTCTGAGTAAACCTTTTCATCTCATACTTCCTGCTGGGTCTCTAAGTGCACCTCACCTTTTCTGGATTAAAAAAAAAAAAAAAAGATGAGGTGAGGGCAGAATTTTTTAGGGATACAGATTGACTAATAGCTGGCTCCAAAACTTGCACAAGATGTTTTGTTGATTTGCAAAAAAACCTTGCCCTCACAGAGGGATACAAGTCATGTGTCAAGACACTCAATTGCTAAGATATGTTCAAGTACATGAGACATTGCTGTGGTTTCTGGAATCCAGTAGTTTTCTGGGGGTTGAGTAAATTCTACAGCTTTGCCACAGGCATTTGAAAGACTGTTGTGCTTGTGTTTTAAACTTCTTCAGAACATGAGAGACACTCTTAATCTTCATGGATTATTTTGTCCCTGATGAATGTTTGGGGTTGCAGTTGATAAGAGTTGATATTTATTGTTGTTACAGAATTAAGAATGAATTTAAAATGTATATCTCTGTGCTTGCTATTTGGGGGTCATATGGTCACATTTTATTGGTTTGGGTATATTGTTTGCTCTGTGTATTTCAGTAAATCCTTTTGACATTGCTATGGTCTCCTGTCTCCTTGCAAACAACAAAGGAGCTGCAAATGATTAAACAAGCTATGGCCTACTGTGTCCCTGCAAACAACCAGGGAGCTACAAATGATTAAACAAACTCTGAACCATCTCAGATACACATACAAGTGGAGATTTCAGAGCAAAGCAGTCAGACCTGCAGGCAGCAAAGCAAGCCACTAAGAAGCAAAACAATACTTAGTACCAAAGTACAGAAATTTAAACTACGATACTAGCAGAGCTTCATTGTTGGTGCTATCTTCTGCTTGCCTTGCCTCTCTTGTTTCCGTTTTCCTATTTCTCCTTTGCCCAAATTATTGTGGTTGCAACTGCAAAGCTTTCCAGCAGGTTCTGTCCAGATGATGACAGTCATGCAATACAACATAGCCATGGGGGTAAAAGGGATGACCTGTCAGTCTGACATGTCAGAATCAGTCTGACAAGGGCAAGACAGCAGCAGAAGAGAAAGATGAACCTCCCTCTGAATCCTTCAACCCCTTTTTTTATGGAGGCAGCCCGCTTATCAGTAGCAAGCTGTTAGATTAGATCAGCCATCTCAAGCAATATCTGGAATTTCATACAGCCAGTTCAGAAACATATCCCAACAAATATCCCTTCTGTAGTACCTCCTTGTAAGAACCTCTAAACCAATTTATTCTTTACAGTCCCTGACTCCCTTTCCTTTCCTTTCAGTTTCTGAGATGACATCTGTCAATGTATATTTTCTGTCTGCAACAACTTCTGTATACTCAGGCATATGCTCCTGAGTGAGAGTTTGATGCTTCAGATCTCAAAATGCTTTGCAAGAAAAAGAGAGTTACTTGTTGTTGTTGGTGGTGGTGGTCTTTTTTTTTTAAGCATGCTTCTTCAAATTACAGGCATCTAATTTTCAACCTTAGTATTCTGGAAACTGCAGCTGAAAGGAAGCAAGAGAACAATGGATTTCTTTACAGTAATGTTTTCTTTAGTTTAAAACAAATGCTTGTAGATATTCACTGAATGCCACATGGCAGTGGAACAGTTTAGGGAGATGGTTTGAAGCCCACTACTTCTTAGCCCAATAACAGTTATTTTCTTCTCTGACTGGTCCAGACTTCAGAAACATCTATCAATGGGAAAAGAAATGCTTTTTCTGGCCTGTGGCAAATAATGGAGTTTCATCAAAGTTTGCAGAGAAAACTTTTAAAAGCCGGATGACAAACACAAGTGAATAATATGTTCAGAGTCAACCTGCAAAATTTGTCATACCAATCAACTTGACTGACTAAATTAAATTCTTGTTGCCTGACAAATTAGCAAGCATCAGCTCCCAGTACTGTGGAAAGATCAGGATGATTCTTTTTAAGTTCCTGGTGTGATCCTAATTCAATTGATAGTCACAGATTTGCTTCCCTGCCCTTTCCAAAGTTGCAGTTTTGTTTTTCTGTGATCTTTTTTTAACAGCAAGAATATATAGAGTTGTTAGGTATCTTACGATGATGTCACAGGGAAAACATCTTTAGGATTCTGAATATGAGTCATGTAGTCATCTAACTGTACAAGAACTGAAAGGTGAGTTAAAGAAACATTTACTGTCTGACTTAGGGGTTTTTTTCTTTCTTTTTTTTTTTTTTTAGTATTTTTTTCTCTATTTGATAGCCTCCTAAGACTATTGTCTCCTAAGACTGCCCCTCCTATTCTGTGAGGGGCAATAGGAAAATCAAAACACCTTTTGCTCTTTTATAAATCTCTTATATGGTTGCCAGCATACAAAGAAGCCCAAATACTCTATCACTTTTTATTTTCTGGACCATTTTGAGGAAATGCATCTACTTTAAGCCATAATAAGTTCACCCAAACCTGTAATAAAGAAAGTAGGCAACATTTTCTGTTAGTCTTCCAGGTCAGTTTCTGTGGTGATATTCCTGTTTGTCAAACTGAAGAGATCCTCAGATAATTTTCTTGAGCTGCCTAGTGGAACAATTTGCTGAGCAGTGTGCTTGAAGTTGCTGTAAATTTTAGTGGCATAATCACAGTTGTGGGCTGAGGTCTCTCCCTGAGATGTCTCTCTCTACTCCTCCTTGTGGAGTAGGTTCTATTTCTATATGAAAGACGTGATACCCATCACACTTCGGTGAGCTCAGAATAGCTAGAAAGTGGAAATAGATTGTTGCTAATGTGTATCATCTGCTCCGGGTAGCACTGTCTGGAGTATTTGCTATGGCCCTGGCATTGCAACATGATCCACAGAATGTCTGACTGAGCAAGGTGCCTTACCGTTCACTTAAACAATTGCTTTCTCTCCAGAGGGATTATTTTCACATTATAAATAATTAAACTGTGTAATTCATTGTCATAGGATATTGTGGAGGCCAAAATGGGTTCACATCCTTCAGCATCTGTTAAAGACAATCATTTGGATGCAATCTCTGGTGTAGAAAGTACACTGTCAGAGCTGTATGGGAAGTATCAGGGGAACCTTTACCCTAAGCATGCCTGTTTTCCTAAGCATCAGTTACAGGCCACTTCTCAAGACAGGCTGTTGAGTTGAATGGATCCCTGGTATTAGTCAGTTTGGCCGGTTTTATGTTCTTATCATCATAGAATCAAGATTAATTTGATAGTCCTTATCCCCCTGAGTAGCCTTACTGACATCAGACAGAGTTTACATTTCTTAGCAGTTGCATTTTATGGGTTGCAAGGCCTATGTATAGTGAAAAAGATTAAAGTTCGTATGAGCTTCAGTGGTGTTTCTTGGCATAAATCTATATACTTCAAACAGAGCATTTGAGAACATTTTTGTTTCTGAGTTCCTAGTTTCCTCTCTTAGTTGCCATCATCATGAAAAAAATGTTTTAGAGATCTCTCAACCACCATCAGATGAAAGAGACCCCATTGTGATTCAAAGCAGCAGTCTGGCAGTCAAAGGTTTGTGCTGAAATCCTGTTTGCTCGGTTGCTGAAGTCACAGGGAAAATTATGATTAATTTCTGTGAACTCATCATTTCATCACTGCTTTCCAGTCCCAGTTATCCCACTGGTCTATTATATTTCATCTTGGCAATAAAGATAAGTGGTTCAGTGACTAGGAGTCACTTAACTTCACTGTGTTTCAGCTTCCCATTTTGCTAAGGACAGTTATAAAGACTGCCTTGGTAACACATCTGTGAGTGAAAGTTTATATTTTCTGAGCAGAAAGTACAATATAATCCCACAGAGGAGTGCACAGTCAGGTATAATATATGCTTACCTCAGGCATAAGAATTTTATTTATATTAGTTGGCCTAGGAGAACTTCCTGGTTCCCAGCTGTGGATGTCTGTGCCCTTTTTCTCTCCCTCTCTTTCTCCTACCTGTCCCCCTTTTTCCACAGAAAGGAAACCTGGTCATGTGGGCCACGTGGGAGCTTCAGGGGGCTCCAGCATTTTCCCTAGTGCAGCTGATGAGGGGACCCAGGTTATTACTAGTTGGTGCTTACCCTAACCACTATTTCTAGACTGCCTACCATCATGATTTATCAGACCCTGGTACCCTGGTTTGAGCAGAAATGGTCATAGCACATAATCTGGCCACACAGAGCAGGGGACCATCACCATGCGTTGATAATGCAGTGGACAAAATATAATGTGTTAGCCATCAATTGAATAGCAATGCATGACAGCACATCTTATAGTACTTAGGTCTAAGTTCAAATTCATTTTACTGTGAATCAGCTTCTGAAACACACAACTACGAAAGTGTAGATTAAAAGGTAAAGATGACCTGAAAGTGGGCATTTATCTAATTCTGCAGGCAAGAAAAGAAGGGAAAATACTGGTCAGTGTTCATTATTCTTAAGAACAAAGTTGCTGCTCACCTTGAAAAATTGTGCCTGAGAGGAAGCTAGAACAGAAAAAGCTGTGTAAGACAGAAGGAGGAAAAGTCAAGGAGAGAAATAATAATCATGGAGAAGGTCTGTTTTTCTGCTTTGTTTTTATGTGTGTATTTTTCTAAACCTTAAGATGTTGCTATATTTAACAGATTATTTCAAATTCCTGCAGCCTATTGTCCAAGTTTAGGACATATAACCAACTCATCCATTAGCATCAAATGCTCTGTGGGAGTCTCTTCCTGTCTGGTATGTAGGTCAACAGGACAAAAGCAAAATGGGAATACAAGGAGCTCTTCTATTAGGCAATGAATCAAAAAAAAAAAAAAAAAAAAAAAAAAAAAGTGAAGGGTTTTCTTCCTTTATTTATTTCTTTATTTATTCACTGTGGGAACATAACTGAGTTAACACTAGAGCCTTTGCTTTTGTCATTCTTGCTCATGTTCCTCACAGCCAGCCTCTAATCCTCCTTTGATCTTACCACTATTTATTACAAGTCATCCACAGAGCTCTGTGATTTACAGACAAAGTTTCTAGGGCTTATTTTCAGTGAAGGGCCCTCTCCAAGGTTATGGGTAGAAAACCTCTTTTGGAAATGAGACAGAATGCAACTCTGATGCAGACAAAGTTCTGAGAAATGAGAAAGAGAGAAGAAAGTGTTTTCCCACTTTTTAATAAAGTGTCAAGGTTCTTCTGTTTTTCAGTCTTTTCTTAAACAAAAGTGGCAGACGAAGGACCTGAAGTGTCTGCATTAATGATGTACTATACGTATTTTCTGAGGCAACAGGGGGTCAAAAGAGCACTTTTGGGCAACTTCGGCCAAGAAGTCATCTGAAAGAAAAGTAATGAAAACATGCAGATAAGCAAGCTTTAAAGCTAACTTTGTTGCCCTTGGCTGTTCTCTGATGGAAACATTGGACAGGTTTTTATCTTTGCACCATTACCTTCTAGGAAACCTTTGCTACATTTGCAGTCACCAGCCCCTAAAATCTTTAATAACAGGTGACAGATTGACAGGTCCTGTTGCAATGGAAGCTCATGCAGTTTCAAGCCTGTACCCGTGCAGTACCAGCTGTATGACTGTGCTTTCAGGCTGACAGCATCAGTCTTACCTGACAATCTCTCTGTTAACTTCACTGCCAAATAACATTCCAAGTAATAACTTGAAGATAATACGTTCTCCAAGTGAAATGGTCGCCTCTGAAGGGGCTTAAAGAACTGGTGACTTGGCAAAGAACAACATTTAGATTCTGGGTGTTTTCATTATAAGGATGGGGGCTGACAGTAGAGGATCTGACAATCGTATTTACTTAGAAGTGTGCTGCAATTTTATCGTTATAGTTCAGTCAGATACACTGTGGAGGTACATGAAAAGGCCCAATTTGCATATCGAAAAGATACAATTTGCATGTTTATGAGGACGTTTTTTATTGTAATGACATGGATAATGTCTTAACTCTTTATACTATCAAAAATAAAAAGGTAATGTGTCACAAGAGTATCTTGAGAAAGAAGAAAATTAGACAGAAAGAGGACATAAGTCTCAACAGAAAATAGCATAGAGAATCACACAGCACCACGTACAACAATTTCTAATGCTCTAGTTCACCTGAATTAAAAAAAAAAAAAGTGTTTGAGAGGAAATATACGCCTGCCCCAACTAAAATGAACGAATTAGAAGGCTCCTAACATGTACAGCAACAACATTTATTTCAGCCTATAATTAACATAAGATATGGGTAGAGTATGTAACTCAGTGCTCTGCAAAGTTTCACACTTTCCATCTCAGTAGCTTCTCTGGGTTAACTAATTAGCACAAAGGTCATTATTCTCATTTTTTCCAGTATCAACAGAACATTAAAGCAGCACATCTCTGATTATGTTGGTAGATGAGGGATGCTTCAGTTGAGATGAAATTTCAGTTTCACAAGGACTATGACTGAAGCCCTTTAAATCCAGCAAGGGAATAAGCTAGGGTCTGACAACTTTCTTTTTTGAAAGGAGAAAAAAAAAGTAACCATCATGAAAGCACACAACCAAGAAGAAATGGAAATGGGGTTGGCCTTTATATTTTAATCAAAGCTACATCTGCAAAACTCCGCAACTTAATGGTATAAGTCAAAATGCCGAATGCTGAAACAATAAAATGCCTCTAGATGAAAACTGGCAGTACAGGTAAGTGGGTGTGTTGTAGTGGGGTCTGTATGACCACACTCAAGCCACCTAGCTTAAGTGGGAATGTGTCATATTGGATAAAGCTAGTAGGAGAACTATGTTCCCTTACTTTTTGCTTCCTTTAAATCTATAACAGAGTAAGAACAAGCACTCAACCATGCAGAGGATTGTGTGAGAACACTTGTGAATCTTTTTGTGAGGTTTCTGCTGACTGCTTTCATTTGCACCAGAAATATGTGAGGCAAGAACAATATTTTTCTTAAAAGATTGATAGCTTTTCTTTAGATTTTCGCAAGGATAAAGCAGCTCTGATATTAAAGAGAAGAAATAATGTTTTTTTTATGTCACTTGAGTTTTGGCTTGAATACTGCTGGAAGGCTAATATGATTCTTATTTTAACTAAATAATTCCTCCATGTCCTATAAGTAATTGATTTCTAAGGCTGCAAGGAATCATTCTATTCACCTCATTTGATTTCCCATTAACACCATATAATGCAAACTTTCGGTTCCAGGAATTATTGCATCAAACATCATTTTTGATTGAATCGAAACATACCTCCCAAACTGATATTACACATAAACATGCAACCTAAAGAATTCAGATGAGGAAAGCCGGTGCTCCAGATCAGATTCTGTTGCATAAAAATGGCTAAAGGCAATTTCAGATTTGATTGAACTATACAAAGCAGAGGTGAACAAATTAGTGTGACCCTATGCCTTTAGGATTTTCTAGTTCTCTGTTGTTGGGAGGAGGGATGAGCGTCAGGAACAAGTCAAGAAAGTTCTACAGATAATTTTGTGACAGAGTTGCTGGATATACTAACTGAGAGAGGAGCTCTGCTGGATCAGTTACTCATGAATAAGAAAGAGCTTGCTGGGGATGCGATAGGCAGTGGTAGCCTTGGCTGCAGTGACCGTGACATGATACAGCTGAAGAACTTGAGGGAAGCAGATATCAAAATGACCACGGACTACAAGAGAGTAAACTTTTTTTTTTTATTCAGGAAACAGATAATCATGGCTGGCTGCCATGGGGCTTAAAGGGGCCAAGGATTGCTGGTTGATCTTCAGGAACAACCTCCTCAAAGCACAAGAGCAGTCCATCCTGATGTGCAGGCAGTTGAGCAGAAGATCAGCCAGACTGAAAGGGTACCTCCTGGCTCATCTGACCAGGCAGACAATGAGGATGACATGAGGAAAGTCAAATCTCAGCTGCAGCTGAAACTAATGAAGGATGTGATGCACAACTAGAAAGGTCCTATTGATACTTTGGCGGCAGAAGAAAACCATGGAAATTGAGTTCTAGTACTGAATGGGGTGTGCAGCTTTATGAGGGACATGACAAAGGTGGAGGTACTCAGTGTTTTATTTGGCTTGGTCTGTTCTGGCAATTAATTCTTAGTCTTAGTTTGTAATGGTGGAGGCCTCAGCTACAGCAAACTGAACACAGACAATTCACTGGAGCTGGACAGGTTGAAACTCAGGTGTTGTCAATACTACTGTGAGGCCCATCTCTAATGTTTTTCAAAGCAGTTGGCAATCGGGGGGGCAGCTTTTGAAGACTGTCCACCTTCAGGAAGAGAGCAAGAAAGAGGTTAGTAATGACAGGAGGGTCAGCCTCAACTCAGTCCCTGTGACAGTTATGGGGAGAGTCTTCATGGAAGCTATTTCCTAGCAAATGAAGAACAAGAAGGTGTTTGGGAAGCAGTCAACATAGATTTTCCCAGTACAAGTAATGTCTGACTGGCCTGACAGCTTTCTGTGATGCAATGAGTAGCTGTGTGGACAAGGGGAGAGTAGAGCATGTCATTCATCTTGGCTTTCCAAACCCCTTGAAATAGTGTCCCATAGTAACCTTGTAGCCAAATTATGGACTGGAGGGGTGGAAGGGGTAGCTGTGTGAAAAACTGACTAGACCATTGGGCTCAAAGCATTACTGGTTGATGGTTCAAAGTCCAAGTGGTAGCCTGTGAAATATGGTATTCTTTAGGGGTTGATATGGGGACCAAAACTGTTTAATGTCTTCAACACCAGCCTGGACTGTAGGAGGGAATGTACTCTTAACAAGTTCATGGATGATACAAGATTGTGATGAAGGGCTGGTGAGAACATCTGCCATTTGTAGGAACCTTGACAAGCTGGAAGAATGGGCTGACAAGAAACTTATGGTGTTCCGTAAAGATGGATGTAGAGTCCTGGATCTGGAGCAGAACAATCTCATGCAGCAATGTAGGCTGGGAGCTGACTAGTTAGGGGGACCCAAGGTCCTGGTGGACAGCAAGAGGAACATGAGTCAGCACTGTGTCTTTACGGCAATAAAGGCTAACCATGCTGGGTTATGCTGGTAAGAGCATAAACAGTAGGTCAAAGAAAGCAATTATTCCCTTCTGCATGGCAGCTGTGAGGCCATGTCTGGAGCTGTGTCTACTTTTGCTCCCACCCTGACCCATACAGGAGAGGATAATGTGCAGACAGTCCAATGGAAAGCCACTACAGTGGTTAGGGAGCTAAATCACATGAAGTGCCAGAAAAGTCAATGACTCTCAGGAGGAAGTCTAAGTTGGGGGTCTCAGCAGTCTTCACTACCTCTGGGAGAGTTATAGAATAGATGGAGCCAGACTCTTCTCAAGGGGGCACAATGAGAGGACAAGAAGCAATGGTCACAGCAACAAGCAAAATAATTTTTAACAGTGAGGGTGGCCATGTACAGAAATGCATTGGCCAAACAGGTTGTGGATTCTCTGTCCTTGGAAATTTTGAAAACTCATTGAACAAAGTCTTGAGCAACCTGATCTAACTTTGAAGTCAGGCCAGCTTTGAGAAGGGGTTTGGACTACATAGCTTTCAGAGGTTTCTTCTGACATAAATTCTTCTGTGATTGTATGAAAAGGGAAATTGCAATGTAACAGTTGTATGTATTATTTGGCATGACACTGAAGTTTTCTTTTTTGGTGACAAATAGATCTGTACATCATAAAGGGATTGATTGCTGCTTGATTATGTTTAATAAGATTTTCAGCTGAGGACATGAGATGCTTTTTTGTTGTTAAATAAGCAGTCTGATACCCTTAAGGCAGTAACTTTAATACGAAACCCTATGAAATTTGCTGAGATAGTGAAGAGCAAGAAGAATTTATTTTTCTGTTTTGGAGTGTTCAAAGGACCTGCATGGCTTAAACCAAAGCACAAATTGGATCAGATTATTAATTATTTTGGAGTGAAAATGAATGTATAGTTAATGCCCAGAAACATGCAGACTTTCAGAGTTGGTGTCAGTGTGATTATGTTGTCAGCTACTGTAGCAAAATAAAACTTCAAGTACACACTGTCTTGTTTTCTTTTATTTTTGATTGATTCGGCACATTAACTTTCTATCTGTGTCTTTGCATCAAGAAAACTCTGATTTCTTTTGGTTTGCTACTAATATGGAATAAAATATAGAAAACAATTGAAGTGTCATTTTTATTCAGTTTCTGCTGAAACATGCAGTTGTTTTTGAAGGGATCTGATTATAACAATGTGGTAGGTTCACTGAGGTACTTGCATAGCAGGTATTACAGTGATACAAAACAGTCTCTTTAACATCTGTATATACAGTTTCAAGAAAAAGTGTTCCACCACTTTGAAATCAAATGAATTTTTTTTTCAAATAAAACAGTAACTACCAAGGAAAAAAAAAAAAAAAAAAGGCCATTAAAAATCCATGTCCAGTACTTCTCCAGCACTGCTCCTATCACAGAGTTCTTTGGTTGCTATGATTTATTTTAGACCTGACATCCTTAAGTCATCAAAATACATTGGTGTCTCATTCCACAGGGGTAGGATGCTAATGCATCTCCTACTACTCAGATATCTTTCCTCCTGTTGAGCTTGCATTGCTAAGACTCTGCAAGATTTTTGGACTGAGTATGTAATGTAACCTTTCAACACAAGCATGTAGACTGTATTGTCAGGCTGCAGTTTGAACAAAATGATTTTTTTAGAATTCACTTTGAACATAGGATCTAAATCAAAGAGGTTTGACTTACACAGGGTTCTACACACATAAATCTGATAACTCTGTTTTATGGTGTAAGCACATTTAACTCTGTTAAATACAGATCAGGATAGAAATCTGTTTCAAATCTATTTTTGTTATTCTCTGCCTGACTGATTATGGCCCAAACATAGTGGAAGTATGTCTGTCCTTTGAATCATTTAAACTTCCAATTGCATGGATAAAGGGAGCAACAACTGACTTTCAGCAACCTAATTGCACCTCTCTGGGGGAATTGTTATGCATCCAGAAGAGAAATCAACTTCTTCCAAATCATTCTGAAGTGCAATAGAAATATCACGATAATGGCTCATATGTGAAATATATTAGACATGAGCAAGAAGCTCCATTTTCTAATGTTTCACAGAAGGAAAGAAAGTAAACAGAAATTATCTTTGATGACATAATCAATGGGTGAAGGGAAATATAATAATTGTGGTTCTTTCCCTCTTTCTACTTGGTATTTATGTACCCCTTAATTACATTCTCATTTTTTAATTTCTATTTCATATTGTGAGAAATTCCTGAAAATGCTCCTTTGACTGGCAAATTTCAAATCTAAAAAAAGCAAGTGGAGAAAATAGAGAATCATTGTTAAGCACCGTCCAAAGAGCTTACTCATTATTTGCTTGGAAGGACATCTTACTTTAAAATTTAATTTGGTCTGTTTTTTAAAATTTTGAAATTAGTAAAAAAGAAAAGAACTGCTACTAACAGTCTGCTAAATCTCTAGAGCCCTCCTTCCTAATTCCTTCATTTCTATTTAAGTTAACATTCTGATTCAACCCTTGTTTTTATATAGCCTGCAGATGTTAAAATAGATCCACTCAAGGATCTAAGTATATACTTGGTACCCTGTAAGTGTTTCTGTATGCATGCATATAAAGCATGGGTACACAGACGTGTAGGATGCTCAAAAATCCCATGCTAAAAAACTACAGGAGTTTTTAGTAGAATATATTCCAGCTTTGAAATTGCAACAGAAATAAACCATGACATTATTCAGGGCTTCATCAACAGACTACTAAGTTATTCCTGCTCCCAACTTCCATTACTGCACCATGTAATTTCCCATATGGATGTATTTACTTAATTCAGAGGCATGTTGTTCAAAGTTCATCTAACACCTTTGACACTTCTCAGCACCAGGCTGAAGAGGGAAATTGGTAACTGCTCAGTTTGCATACCTGGTAAGCAGAAATACATGCATAGGGAGAGTTGCAGACCCACTGGTCCACCTTCACAAATCAAGACTCCAGGGCATGCAGATCAGTATATCTTATCATAAGCAAGACAGAGTCTGAGGTGAAGCTGTGTGTTTGGATTGGGATTTTTGTATGCACTATTGTACTGTGTGTAGTTGCACAGTGAAAGTGGACTGGGTAGCTGTTAGTATGATGTCTGGATCCTAAAAAGGGCTTAACTGTTGAATTCCACAATTTGGCAGAATCCATTCATCTGAATTGCACACAATTGACCTTAATTTGGCATTTACAATTCTTTTTTTTTTTTTTTCCCTTTTTTGCAAAATCATCTAGTATTTTTGCTTAGGATTGAGAGGAGGGCTGAGCAAAAGATCAGCGTGGATCCTTACCAATTCAAAATATGTTATTGGTCTTTGTCTGAGGATGGAAAACAGAATTCTCTGTAAGTTTCATTTATATGTTGCCCAAACTGTTCTTTTCAATATTTGGTTTAAGTTTTACTGTCTTAATGTAGTTCCTTCATTATTACTTCCCAGCACCTCACATATACTACATGCATATAACTGGGGAGTTGCCATACCACTACACAGCTTTTCCATCTGGGTTTATCTCTCACAGGCATTTTAGAAACTATACTGAATAATCTTCAGTAGTACTAAAGGGAAAGTTTAAATGAAAAATAGTGCAGTATAAAAAGAACGGAACTTGTCCTTCCCTAATTTCCACTACTATTCCTTCCCACACTTTCATCTGCAATACACCTACCTGTCTCCACGCTCTTTGTTTTTTAGAAGAAAAATATGAGAGGATCAGGTTCTGCAATGGATCTGGTACAGGTAGTTCCAAATCTGACTGGTTGGAAGGTGGAGCTGACGTTTTTGACAAGAATTGTATAATGTGATTGCTTATAATAGCAGGAAATTCAAAAAGTCCCTTCTTGTCACATGGTAGGCATTCTTAAGCCTCTCCTTAAAATATAGCAGCATTCACTACAGATTTGCCAGGGAAGAACCTGGTGTTCCTGTGTTAAGCATCTGACATCAAGTTGTTCCCAGATAAGCAGGGGAATGCTCCAGAAGATCTGACCATCTAGCTTAGGGGACAAAATTATGATTACTCTCCCATTGGAGACCTTTCAAGCAGTGTCCTGGGCGAAGAGATAACCAACACAGAACAAGATCTGAGCAGGTACCGCTTAAACCAGCTAATATAAAAAAGTGAGCACAGGGTTATCTCGTTGCCTTCTCAAGGGGCATAATCTTGGCCTCTGCCCATGACTGGAGCTTATCTCCATAGGGTAGGTGGCCACAGTGAGTCACACAGATACTTTAGCAGCACACATTGCTTGCTTTCATGAGAAAAAGTACAAGGGTGAAGGAATACCTTTTATGCAAGGACCTAGTGGTTGGAATTCCCTTCTGCAGTGATTTAAAGTGATTTATTACTGTTGATGCAGGCAGAATGCAGTGACAGGCTGTTGACTACCCTGAGTTTGCCATCCCCTGTAAAAGCTGTGCTACTGAAAAGGTCCCAGGATCCCAGAAGCCAGATTGCTCAAGCTGAACCATGGCCAGTTTGCTTGCAATGCTCATGCAGACAGGAACAGTCCTGGTTTCTGCTTTGTGTGGTAAGATTGTGTCTGTAATCTCTAATGAAGGATGTAGGTGTGAATTAAGTGAAAAGGTGCTCAGACTAGAGCAAACAGAGATGGAAATACCCAAAGGTAGGACTAGACATGTCTAGGGAAATTCAAAGTAGAAAATCCTGTTGTCTTTTGAGGGAAGTGAAAACTGGACATTGGGTTGGTATATCAGGTTTGCATTGTTTTGCTACCTAAACCAAGCACATTTATATGTTTTCTGTTTAGTCCACAAATTTCTTTGACCCAAAAAGAATACACCTTATTTCTGCTTCTTTTTAGCTGTATTTGTGTGCTTAATTACTTTCAGGTTCTTTGAAAAACTTACTGGAAGTTTCAAAAGTCTTTGTCCAAAGATAGAATTATATCACAACAGCAACCCTCAAATACAGACTGTGATAGAGCTGTGGGCTGGGACAAATCTAATTTAAATGACAAGGAATTCAAAGAAGAGCTTTTCCTCTTTTCTTCTCTCTCCTTATCTGATCTTTTCAATGCTTGTTGAGTCCACTACAGAAATAGTAGCAATTACCAATTTAGCAATGCCTACAGCATGAACTTCTTTTTCCCTGACTGTCAGGCACTCCTCAGTGTTTTGCTAGCTGCTAAAACATTGGGAGTTTTGGTAGACTTCTCTCCTTGGCCAGTTGGAAATACCATGCAGCCAGTGGCTGCTCTGTAACTGATAGGGACATTCTGCTGACACAATGGCAGCTGGCAATTTCATCAGTCAAAACTGACAGTGTCTTTCAATTTAAGGCCACTTGATATAGATTACTATCTAAATATTTTGCTTTTATATGTTAAGCTCGCCACTAGGTTCTGAAACACAAAGAAAGCGTGGACTGGAAAAATGTGATGAGGCTGAACACAAAATTTCAGAGAACTTTTAATTGCTAGAGCAGAAATAGCAATGAAATGTCTTTTTATTGTTAATGACTTAAAAATTTATCAAGGAATAAAATCCATCACATCTATCCCCTTAATTCTCTTGATCTTGATATAATTATTCACTAACAGAACTAAGGTCTGAATTTTTAATATGACACTCAATATAAAATATAGAATTTCTATCACTGCCAAATCAGTTGAGAAAAGAACAACTGGTCTATCCCAGTTACTGAAAATTAAAAATGTAGATCAGATTTCCCCAATCATCTGGGAAAATTCACTCAGAATAGAGTCAGCACAGCATCTTTGTACACATTATGCCATACTTGAGCCTGGAAAGCCTCCAATGACATCAATAAGAGCAGGTCAGGTGCAAAATTTTGAATTAAAATTACCTTCTTCTATCCCTTCCTGAAAGCCCCCAAATTCTTAACGGCTGATGTGATTTCTAACAGAGGCAGCAGAGTCTAAGATCTAGGCTTTAAAAGAATAAGCAGCAGAAGAGATTCTCATTCAGTCTCCCTGTTTCGACACTCTTGTGAGAGCTGCAAGAAGACTGCTGTCGATAAAAAGACATTTTGAGCTACCATTACCAATTGAGCTACCAATTTCACCTGGTTTCTGAATTCCAATGAGATACTGAAATGCTAAATGTGAATGCTGTCCACTAGCTAAAAGGTTGCAAACTCCTTTCACTCTGACTTTGACTCTAACCACTACTACCTTAAATTTGCAGTTGGGCTTTGTTTGGTTTTAAGAGGCATTCAGGTTGAAGGGCTTACAACATATGCAAAGGTTTGCAACTCATGATTGCAGAAAGCAGTTCTAAATGCATGCAGATATCTCTCTGCTGCATAAAATTACTTTCAGAAAAAGCCTTTCAGTAAATGTATTCAGTAAATCTGAGATTAATAACCTCTCTGGAAGTTACATTTTCAAGAGGCAGAATCAGTTCACATGTGCAGTTTAGATTATACCTCTTTCTAGACAATATATATTTTTTATTTTAAAGGGGTAATGCACTGAGTTATTGAGGAAAGTGTTACTTCTGCAAAACTGTATATATGTTATTTGATAAAAAGGGCTCTTAAATAATTTTTAGTTCTGGAGTGAAAAGATACTTCCCAAAAATCAACTTCAGTGTTAATTATCCCTTTCAACAATCTTTTAATTTGTAGACAAAACCAGTTGGTCAGAAAATTACTAGTTTCCTATTATAAATGCATTACTTCAATGTTCTCTGTGCTCCCGGGCTCTGGTTTTAATTTCATGTGAGAACACTACATTTTCAAATTTATATAGAAATAACATATGGTATTTTGTTGCTATGGCAATATAGATCCCTATTTCTTCATTTATGAATAATAATAAAAATCTAATCGAATCAAGTTATATTTTTGTTCCACCATTTCCTGAAGCTAGCCTTTCATGAAGGCTTTATATACTCTCAATTTAAACTACTTTATTGCCCTCTCTTACAAGATTTTATGTTCCACATGGGTTTCTTTGCTAAAGCTCTAAGCACTGATTTTAGCTTATGCTACCCCACTGGCAAACATTAGTGCATAAATACAAAATGTGTCTTTTTTCATTAGGAAAGTCAAACAGTGGAACATGTTGCCCAGACAGGTTGTGCAGTCTCCATCCTTGGAGGTTATCCCAGCTCGATAAAACCTTAAGCAATGTGGTCTGATTTCATAGCAGACTCTGCCTGGAGTAGGAGGTTGGACTAGAGACTGGTATTATTCTGTGATTCTTTTATTGGGGTCCATCTTATTTATGGATCCTGAGTGCCCAGTTTACGTCAGTTACTGGAGCTTTACATTTTAAAATGGGAGCGTGTGAAGAATTCACAGAATCACAGAAT
>VXAA01000273.1:1162-24115 GCA_013399115.1 Anseranas semipalmata
GCCGGGGTAAAGGGCCGCGGGCAGAGCCCACCCCGCGTTACCCCGGCGGTAGCAGTTACCGCCCGGCAGCCCCTGCAGCCGCGGCTGACCCGGTGCAGGCTGCGGCAGCCACGGGAGCGGCCGCCTGGCGCTGGGAAGCGGTGCCCCGAGCCCGGCGAAACAAGTGGCTCGGACCGCTCCGCACGGGCGGGGGGAATGCGAGCGGCTGCTCCACCAGCGCCTGCCTGCGCTTCCTCGCCCCGGCAGATTGCTCCCCGCAGCCAGCGGATACTTCCACTTGGAGGGAGAAACTTGTTAATTTCTTCTGTTGTCCGTTTGCTTTTTAGCCGAAAGGAGAAAAATCCTTCAAACAATGTAGTTGTACTTTAGTCTCTGCTCTTAGCTCGGAAGGGTTATGTAAAAGCTGGGAGGGGGGAGCAGAAACACACAGTGAATGGAGACTTCTCTTCCATCTCTTATTGGCTTTGGCTTTTTTTTTTTAACTTCTCAAAGTTTTAATTGAAACCAGAAATCTATTGAGAAGTAACTGAGCCAAGAAAACCTCTGTTTTCTCTGCAACTAGGGATGGGGAATAAATAATTTTTTGCTGATGTTATTTCAAGTTGTTTGAGCTCTTTGGTTCCTGCCAAAAAGCCCAGCATAGATTATTAACACATTATCATTTTAGGAGGATGCACTCTCTGAAATGTAATAAAATGGTGTGTTAGGTTTGTGCAGAGCAATAAACTATGCTAGTTGTTGGCAAACAAAAGAAACAGTGGCCATGATTTATTATTAATAATAATCATAACTGAGCTATTTAGCTTGACTTGATATTTGCTGGGTTTCTCTGCAGAGGTTTCTCAGTATCGTTTCCAATAATGTACTTTGATTAAGTCAGGAACTGTTCTTCTTTAATAACTGCTATGGCCACATGCTTAATTAACTCAAGAAGTTAAATGCTTGAAAAGGTCCAACCATCATTTTTTGGCTTCAGATGCTGCTTAATCTCCTCTTCTGGTCTGTTTTGAACCCATCATTTGAGCTCCTTTCCCCAGCACACGTCTCTTAGGTGTAAGTGCCAGCTTACCAACAGGACTCTTGTTTTCCATTACAAGATTTGGCTAATCCCAGTTTCAGTGACTTTTTTTGCCCTCTCAGTAGGGCTCAATTGCTCACACATAATCTTTCCCTTCTGTTTTCTTTCCCCTTTGGACAACACCCTCCAGGACTGAAAAACTCTTGCCTTGTGCTTGGAGATTTGCAATTACACAGCAATTTTGACTCTTGACCCAACTAGTAGCAAGAAAAGCTATTGTCTAATGAACCACGTAAAAACAGTTCTGGGATCCAACAGATTGCTGCGATGGAAATGAAAGCTTTCCCAGTGAATTGATGACTGATTTCTTTAACCATATGCCCAGGCATCTTTCTTGCTCCCCCTTAAGTACCCATCTCTGGAGTATCTGTGATCTGTGGGTCTGCAATGATGTTGAAAAGCAGCATTAATACCTGCCAAAATGTGCTCCATGATGCACAGCCTGAAACAGGGCCAGTTCAATAGGGTTTAAGCTTTGTTCAGAAAGTTCAGCATGTCATTTTTGCCTATCATAACATGTGAGCACACTGGGTTTTGAGCACGTAAGTGCTGCAATTAAGCATGCATTTGACAAGGGAAGAACCGCTGCAAGGTTGTGCACAGAAAAAAAATGGGTGGTCAGATCAAACCTACTGCAAAATCTAGCCTCAGCTGACTCGTTGCTGGGAAATCCGGGCACTTTTAGGGCGGTAGTGATCCAAGGTTTAGCACTAGTCCAAAGCCTAGCAAGAAAGGCGGGAGTCTGTGGGAGAACTTCAGCAGAGAAGGTTCCCAGTGTTTTGCTGCAGGGCTTGTGGTTTCTACTGGGACTGGTTTTGCTGCTATTATAGGTTCTGCTCTCGTTACTTTCTCTCTTTCCAACTTGAAAAAAAAAAAAAAAAAGTTTCCTTTCCCGTTATTATTGTTAAGGAAATAAAATGACTCATCCTTTTAGGAAATTGTCATCTTGATTAAAGATGGGCTTTAAAACCCCTCAACTCCACGTTTCAGCCTGGGGGGATTGTCAGATCTGAAAATGATTTCCAAACTTTCAAGGTTAGGACTGCTTTGCTTTCTGATACACACATGAAAACACATTGAAAGCACGCGTTGTTAGCACAGTTGCTTCTGAGATGCACTCGGACCTTTAGAGAGGGCTTCTTTCTCCTTCTCCCAATGTGAAGGCTTCACTTGATGTGGCTTCAAAAGTTCATCGCATCTTCAGACCTGCTTAGCGATCTGCCAGGTGCTGTGAACAAGCGCAGCTCCCCAGCAGCTGCCTGGATTCTGCCTTCACGATTAACTGGTAGGGAGAGCAAGGCGAGGGGGATACACAGTTGGGAGTGAAAAAGGAAAGCAAAATCATTCCTTAAACTGAATAAAAGCAGTCAGAGAACAATACAGCTTGTCCTTCGGAGCTGGGGAAATGTGTGAAGGAAGTAGGGGTGCTAATTTCTGTTTATCAGCTCTTGAGAGTGAGCAGAGTTAGGGGCTATTTTTCCCTCTTGGAGTTAGATTCACTTTGCAGCACAGATTGTCCAAACACAATGATGAGCTTTTACTGTAAGCTGTGGGGCAGCTGGATATGGAAAGCAATCTTCTGACATTATCTCATTTAGGCTTTTGTTGTCTTTTATGAAATTGGACATTTCAAAGAGTTCTCTGATTAGTCACCTCTCTCTCCAAAAGGCCAAATTGAAACTCTGGACCTCAAACACCCCAGAGACTGAGAGGACTTGATCCAGGCTTGATTTTGATCTTTATGTCTCTAGGTTACTTCCTAGTCCAGCTGGGGAACTTTGCAAGGTCCCAGACCTCTGTATCTCTATGATCTTTGCCCCGTTGCCTGTCCTCTGAACCCGTGTGCTGTTGTCGGCGAGTGACAATGACCTGTTGACTTGAGATATGAAGGGGAAAGTGATGGGGCTGAAGCACAGGTGGCAAAACAGGAAGACACCAGAGAAGTACTCTGTCAGTGGTGTTGCTCACAGACCAGATACTCTTGCTTGAGAGCGGTGACAATGGTGGGGCTCTTGTACGTGTGCATCCACCATGGGGGTCTTGCAGGGAAACACGGAGTTGTGCAAGTAATAAGGATGAGCCTGAATTGTCTTCCCCATCTAGGGCTCATCAGTCTGATACACTTTTTGCAAGCAAGCTCAACATGTGGAAAAGCCATGCAGGAGGTGACCAATTTCTGTACAAACACAAAGTCAAAAGGTGGTGGCAAGGCCCTGACCTGCCCCGGTGAATACAGGAGCCTGAAATACAAATGCCTGGTAGAGTGGGGTGCTGGGGTTGAGGCTAAACGCTGTGTCTGGAGAGACCCTTATTCAGCCTCTCACTTTCTCCAAGGTAGTGAGATGCTGCTCCCGGGAGAGCTGCTGTGCAGTCCCGGGCAGTTAAGGGCCGTATGAATGTAACAGTGGATGAGAGCAAAGTTTCCTCTACTCTAGCACAGTATCTCCTGTAACAGTGCTTGGGAAAGCTGTTCAGAAGAATGTGTGGTAGGCAGGCATGGGGTAACCCAGGACTCACTTAAATACCTCAAAATTAGATATGGGTTAAAGATCGGAAGCCTGAGGTTTTATGTTACTTTGAAATTTTTGTTAGCCTTAACCTTTAAAACTGAGAGATACATATGTATACAATGAATCATTCTGTTTCTGTCCCAGCATTTTAGCAGACGGGGAAGTTGGTTTTAAGATGGAAGGGAGAAAATGATGATACTCAAACGAGAGGTCAAGCTGCAGGGTGTTATATGCATGTCTTTCCTGCATATGAATCCACATATCCTGAGTATCCTACTGATGTGATTTCTAAGACTTGGACACTGGCCTAACTTCCCTGTGTGTTTCCAGACCCAGCGTATTCTGGAGTGATGCTGTGATCCATACCCACTTCTCCTTGAGTCCTGCTAAATTTTTGGCTTTGGAGAATGCAATAGGGTTTCCACTGGAACTCCTCTGAAATCCTATTACTTTGTGAGTCAAGGAAATCTTTCCTGTAGTTTTTTCCTTTTTTCTTTCATTCTTGTTTTTTTTCTTTTCTTTTCTTTTCTTTTCTTTTCTTTTCTTTTCTTTTCTTTTCTTTTCTTTTCTTTTCTTTTCTTTTCTTTTCTTTTCTTTTCTTTCCTTTCCTTTCCTTTCCTTTCCTTTCCTTTCCTTTCCTTTCCTTTCCTTTCCTTTCCTTTCCTTTTTTCTTTTCGTCTCTCTCTCTCTCTCAAACCTTCCTATGGAGCTCTATAGTGTGGATTCAATAGAATTCTGTACAGGGGAATAATTCTTTGCTGAATTCTTCAGTTCTTTTTCAGAAAGGATCAGAGATGTGAAGCTTAACTAGGGGAGTTTAGTAAGTGTTTGAACAGGATTGTATACATGCAAAGTATTATAACAGGCATCCGGGCAAAGTGTTATTATACATGCCCAGTATTCCTAGGGTTGCAAAACAGTTTAAAATATTAACCCATATATTCACATCCTTGTAACTTCCATAAACCTTCACCTAATGGGCTGAAAAATGTCATGCTTTCTCTTTGCTTGACGGCAATTTTCTTCCTGAAAGGTTGAATAAATTCCCTCCAGCTGTCAGTTGTTCCTTTTTTTTTTTTTTTTTTTTTTAATTTATTCAGAAAAAGTGAGGGGAAGGAGAAACATTTTTCTCTTTTAAATTATTCTAACCATATGCTTTTAAACAGGGCAACAGTCTAACCTGCTGGACTTTGAGCTGATAAATGGGTATAAACATAGGGCTTGTTGAAGGCTCTTGACTTCTTTTACTGTGTGAGGATAACAAAAAATGAAGGTCATGGCTTCTGAAGCTATTACAATTTAAAACTGTCATTGTGGGCATCTTAAAGTCGATCAAGATCTTTTAGTCTGTTGGCTTTAACAGTGAGACACCATCCCTACAAATCCTGCTGGATAAGTGTCATTAATGTCATTTGCTGATTTACATTATATCCCAATTCTGTGTCATGTGAGGTACTCACAGAAACATAGATCCTGCTCCTCCATCCTTTTATCAGAGTTGAAGACACATCTGCTCTTAAAACATGCTACCTTTTAAGCATGGCTTTCAGGGCAGAATATTTTGTTAAGGCCTTGCTCAGTGAACAGACCTTCCAGGGCCCTAAAGGAAAAACCTCTAACAAAAAATTGTGTAACTTAAAACAACAATTAGCTTCAATGTAGCCCTAGGTAGAGACTGGGACACTATTCAAACCTGCATCCATCTCCAGCTGGGGAGCACAGTGGTCGCGATGCCTCTGTTCAGGGGTCTCTTGACCCATTTGAGCCCTCAGACCAGCTCTGCCGTGCTGTGGTTGGGACCTAAGTGAAGAGCTCAGACTGGGAGCACAGAGACCTCTAGGTCATTAGTGGAGACAGTGGGCACCCAGGACTGCATTGACCTTGGATTCCCCCAAATTCTGACCCTTAATACCTTCCTGAAGTCAGCAGTGTTACAAGGGAATAACAACCCAAAGTCCTGGCCCTTCTTGGACAGGGATTCAAGTGCTCCCGAGCCTGTTTGCCTCCTGGGATGAAGTCGGATGTGTGCAACGCCTCACAAAGAGCACAATGAAGTAGTTCAGCTGGAGAGGCCTTTTGGGCGTGCAGGTACTCAGCAGGCTCTTATCTCCCCTCTGACTCAACTTCTCCCAGCACTTCTGTAACTGTTTCCTCTTCAGCCTCATTAGAGGCTACACTGCTCCTTTCCTTTGCCCACAGCAGCTGTCTGTTATCTTGCCTTTATTCCTGTCCTCGGGTCTTCCCACCGGCACGCTCCTGTCTAACATTTACGCCTCTTGACTCCTCTGTCGTGGCACTGTGGGCTGCTCCTTGTCCTATGCACATCCAGCCATGTCCACTTGTGTCCTGCTCTGCTTTTGCCTCCCGCAATCCATGAGGCTCTAAGGGACTTTCTTGTTTTCCTGGCGCAGACATCCTCTCCTCCCTCTAAGCCAAAGGACTGATACGTTCTGCAAGGAAAGGAAGCAGTCTCAGTGCCCTCCTCTAAATACCCCAAGTTATTGCTCTTCTACTTGCATGCCCTTTATATGCTCTGTTTTCCCACAGTCCCCTCTTGATGCTGGGGATTCTTGGTACATTATACAGCACCAAGCAAGATATCACTGCTTACTCATCATAGAAACCCACGGTGCAAGTGTTCATGGACAAAATCCAACCTTCCTTATTCCTAGCCTCATCTGAAGCATGCAAAATTGGGTAACATGGGATGTGTTGTTTGTACAGCCTCTAGACTGGGCACAGGACAGATCCTGGACCGAAACCTTTTTGGTTCTCCTTGTGCCATCACTTACGGCTCTGAGGAATGGAAGCTGAGCCAAGATCTGGTGCATTCCCTATCAGATGTGTTGTTTTATTTTATTTATTTCTTTGTTTTTCCTGAAGGGAGGGAAAGCTGGTGCATTTGGCACTTGTGCAAGTGAAAATGAAATAATGGAGGAGGGGAAAAAATAGAAGAGGAAGAAGGAGTCCTGTGATAGTGGCAGTAAATAAAAACAAAGCTTTCGTTAATGATTTATATAGAGAAATCATTTTGCACACGTTTCAGAGAGCAGAGGGAAATGTGTGATCAGAGGGAGAAGGAGAGATTACTGCCCTACCACGATGGTGTTAGAAGGAGGCTACTGTGTCTGATGGCAGCTTTCCAAGAGCAGAGGCAATCTAGGAAACTTTGGTAATACAGATGATGGAATTGTACAGGGTTTTGCTTTCTGTGGCTGGTCTCTGTGCCAATATCCTTTCCCTAAATACCCATTAAACTTTCCATTTGTAGCTTGGAGTGGCTTCCACTACCTCCAGGATGGTGCACTTGGCAAGAGCTCGGTAGAATGGAGATAGCATTTGAAGTCCTCTTCTCATGCATGTTACCACTTTTTCCCAACAAGTTTTATGGCTCTTGTTAATGGAATAAGCTTTGTCCTTGTAGCGGCATACACTGTTGCACCCAGCAGAGTTCTCAGGATTTCTGCTGCATAATCTCAGGAATTACCTTAGGGTATACATCATGCCAAGAGTGATGATGCTCAGCAACCTGGTGTTGACCCCATGTAGGCAAATCTCCTGGCTTGGCTCTTTGTGTTGTAATGAGCTGGAGCACAGTTGGCATCTCATTCTGCTTTTTAGTGTCGCGGAGGCCTGATCTTCACAAGGATGATGGGTAAAAATGACACGCTGTCTCTTGACATCATTGGGATTGAACACTATTCCTTGGTTCAGAGGTGTAAATCCAGTGAATCGAGCCCAGATTTACAGCTGTCGTGCAGCAGCGTTTGTCTCAGAGGGCACGAGTAGGACGAGGTTTGGCCTTCAGAGCCCAGCAGTGAGCAGAAGGAGGTGTTTACAGGCCTGATGACCACACTCCCTTCCCTTACACCCAGATGTAGCTCTACGTTGTGACTGAGTAGATTTATAAAACCTTGGCACTGTTCTCAGGCAGGAGCCTGTAAAAGTCCTTGGGCAACATGATGGGCATTTCTCCTCCTACCACAGATGGGTGCTTTGCTATGCTGGCTGTTGCCACAGCTGTACCTTGGGCAGTATTGCTTTTATGGGCTTCGTGATTTATGGCCGTGTCAGTTGTTTAATCATTCAGATGGCCCTCCCTTCAGCGCTGTACGATAGTTAGTTACTTACATAGAAAGGTGACTATCTGATCTAATTATAGACTCTCAAACCTAATTATGGAGTCAAATATGATTCCATAATCTACTCTTAATGTCTCTATGTTGAGAAGACAGATACACACATGTGTAATGTGCACACTTACATGCCTCCGTAATTACGGATATGCTTGGGCTCTCATTTATTTCCGTCTCTTTATCTTGGGGAGGATGCTTGCAGCCTCATCTGGCTGTGAGAGATCTTCAGATTATCTTGTCTTTTCGTCTCCAGTGCAGCTTGTCCTGGCTCCCTTTGCTCAGTTTGGATGCACCGGGGCAGAGCCATCGGTCAGTTTTAGTCATGCTGGTGGAGGTTCAGAGGGCTGATGCACTTAGACTCAGGGCAATCCGCTGAAAATGAATGAAGTTTACATTTTTGTTGTTGTTCTGGTAACTGTCATTAATCCTTGCTCCTTATCTTCATGTGGATAGACCACACCTGAGATAGCTTGTGCCCTTTCCTTTCGGAAATTAGTCCTCACATAACCCACAGGAAATCAGAGACAGAGATGGAAGGACTGGAACAAAAACAGTGGACCCCATGGAGAGCAAGGGAGCGTAGGGGATCGCATGGGGAACAATCACCTTTCCTCTGTGTAACCCCCTGGGTGTCAATTCACCCTATTAATGAATCACATGTTCTAGTTAGTTAGTTGGCTTTATAGATAATCTGTGGATTACAGGCCTTCACATATGGTCATTCTGGACACAATTATTCATATCAGTTGAGGATCTCGTACTGCATCTGATGTATATCCAGATACATTTTATGCATGTCTATATCCACGTGTATAGTATATGTGGGAGTTTTAGCAGTGTATTTAAAATTGTCTTTCAGTAGTGAGTCCAATTTGCCCAATGCTGGAGACGGAGGCCAAAAAAATACATCACGGAAGCACAGAATGTCTGAGGTTGGAAGGACCTTTGGAGATCATCCAGTCCACCACACTGCTCAGCGCAGGGTCACCTAGGGCAGGATGCTCAGGGCTGCACTTGGTTGGGATTTGAACATCACCAGACCTTCTCCACTTCTTTAATAAAAGACGATGTTCATTAGTTTTGCTTGAAGGGGAAGTCTTTCTGCCTTGTTTCTGTCCAGACTGGCATAAGGCAGGTGAAAGGGAGAGGGTGTTTTCTGTGGGATCTGTACTGTGGATGGAAAATAGCTAACACAGTCATTTTTCCAGCTCCCTGCCAAAGCTGGGTTGCTCTTTCAGAGTATCATGGGCACAGGAAGTAACTAAGGCCGAGGTTCAAAGACGCGATAAATCTAGCCCCAGGGCTCCGAGCAGCAGATTAAACACACTGCTGGTGCATGATACTGATCCTGTATAAACTCATTTACCTGGTTCAAATTTGCTCAAAAAAAAAAAAAAAAAGAAAAAAGAAAAAAAGAAAAAAATTGCAGTGGCTTAATTTTATCCCAGCAGGCTTTGTACCACATCATACTGTGTCACCTGTCTGCACCACGCTGGCTTTATGACTCACAAGTTGTACCCATCCTCTGGGTCTGCTTTTAAGTTGTCACGAAGAAAGCTATAACCTCCATCTTGTGCGCTGCCGTCCATTCGGTGAAAGTGTGATGGCACTCCTGTGCCTGCTCTGCATCGAATTTGTGCTGCCGGCTAATCTGGCAGTGTGCGGAGCTGGGACCATAACCTGTGTGGTCACAGCACTGCGCTTGAAATCCCTGGATTTTTTTTGCAAAGCAATAATGATGAAATAGGTTGGGGCTCTTTTTGTATTCCTAATGTAGGTTAACTGAGTTCAGTGCAGCTTGCTGCATGCCAGGCTATTGGTTTTTTTATCTCCCATGATGGATTCTGAAGTTTCACTGACACTTCTCATAAAAGCAGGTTTCTGACCAAAACTTTCCCTTGGGTGTAATGTGGGTTGTCCGCTGGCCTCTGCCCCAGAGTCAGCTGCGTTTCAGCGGTGGCATATATAATTGAGGAAGCAACCCAGGAGTCTTTGGAGTGAAAGGTGATATGTCATAATTAAATATTGCTGTATAGTCTCCAGTGCTTTGTGGTGAATGGTTTTAAAAAGATGGCACATAAAAAGGCGTCCAAGATTTTTGATATTTTACAGGGATTAGGGATTTCTTAACTGTATTTTGCATGACAGAATGTGAGACCCAAAGGCGACATGATGGATGTGGGGCTTGGAAGAAAGATGTGGGCTTCACTTCACTTTTGGTATGATACTCTGAGACTTGTGCCTCAGTTTCCCCTTATTTGAAGTGAACCTATTCAACAGGTTTTTTTTTTTCTTCTTGAAGCATTTTTGACTCTATGGGTAAAACAAAAGCAACCTCTGTAGCTACAGTCATGCCTGCAATTAGTGTACTATGGGATCTGGGCAACATCTTTTAAAATTGCTCCAAGCTCTCTGCTGGTGCTCCTTGTGTTTGAGCAAACCAGCCAGAGCAGCAGCACAAATGCTAGGTGGCTGAACCTGGCTTGCTTGTGTTTGCCTAAGCAGTGGTGCCTCTGCACTTCTGTTTGCTTGTTACAAGCACGATTGTTACTGGGCACAGGCAAAAGCTGTGCCAAGTATTATGGCCACTTTCATTTCAAGGAGAATCCCAAACAGGTGGATTTCTCCCCTTCTACTTCCAGGGAGCTCTCTCTTTTGTTTTTGTCCTTAGCAAATTTTGAGTTTAATCACTTAACAGCCCTGATATCTGAATACTTGCAAGTGTGAGCTGCTGCCTGAGGCAGGAAAAGGGAGCGTGTTTGGAGCCCTTAATGGCAGGCATCTGGTATGACCCGAAGGGAGGTCTTCTCCTGCAGGCCTTTGCCTCTAGGAGTGTGTCTGAGGTGCCCAGAGGTGCTGATAAGAGACATATGAGCAGCTAGGCTGAGCACACAGGCGTTTGATTATTTCTCGGTACTTATCAGAGGAAGTGTGAATTTCTCCCTAATTAAGAGCTAATGCCAACTTCTGTGAAATTTGTTGTCATTCACCTGTGAATTATCTTCCTCAAATTTAAGTTGACTGCAGGAAGCCTGCTAGTGGTAACACTTTCCTCTGGGAGCTTAATTTGGATGGTAAAGCACCTCTGTAGTTGCTTACTGAACAGGAATTGATGCTCATGAGCCTTGGGGTGCAGTCTGGGTAGGTATTTAAAAGCCTCAGCAGCCCCTCTATCTCTTGGGTGTTTAAAACAGAGCTAGGAATCCCTTGGAAAATCAGCATCCTTGTTGGATTTCCAGGTCTGCACGTTGCCAGCTAAGGCAGAAGAGCTGCTGGAGGACATGTGTTTGTTGCCTTCCCTTCAATGCTTCTGCTTGCCCGCCAGCCCAGAGCTGGGGAGACGCAGGCCCATGGACACGAGGAAGAGGGAGAAGCCCAGGAGAGAGCAGTTGAGCCAGAACCTGACTTTTCCCAGTGACTCTAGCCAGGGATGGTTTGGGGGCTTAATTTTATATTTTTCCCCCCAGTTCTGAAGCTCAGATCCTCTCATCTTTTGGGGGAGGCACTAACAAAAATCTATTGCCACTTCAGTTTAAAACCTGGGGCTGAGTGGCTCCCGCAGAGCTGCAGCGTGCCCCAAGCTGAGGAGAGGGGAGGTCGGGACTTCACCCAGGAGGCTGCTTGTTCAGAAGCCTGAAGTGAGGTTTCCCAATTAGTCAAAGCGCTTGTAGCCTGCCCAAACAAGAAAGACGAGTATAATGTCCCTGCACCCGAGTCATTTAACTATTAACCCTGAAGGAGAGTAAGGAGATACCTAAAACAATGACCCAGTTAATTCAGTGTAGTGTTTGAGTGCAGTGTTATTTGTTGCTACCTGTGGGTCTGGTGATATCATCATCTGCTGGCTCTCAGCATGACAGGAGGCCAATATTTTTAAGCAGGATTTTAAAGCTGGCTTTAGCATGAACCCATCTGAAGCTGGCATAACACAATGCCTTTATTCATCAGTTGCTTGTTTCTGCTGACCCCAAGGTGCACGCCCAGGCAGGGTTGAGCACTTGGGCATCATGACCTGGAGCTTGGGGCTGAGACCCACTTAGGGCAGGAGCCTGGCTTTTTATGAGCCCTCCATAAAACATTGTGCCCGGTGATTCAAAGCCTGAAAGACCCTTCCCAGCTCAGAGTCAGGAGTTTTATTTCAGGTCCCCTTTCACATAAGGTCCCATGAGGGTTTGATCATTACGTTGTAGCCTGTGGTCCTTTCTCTGCACCCTTGGTGGCCGCATCCTGCCGCCCTGCCTGCTGAGGCAGATGCTCTCTGCGAGAAGCCTGCTCTTTTTTACCAGCATCGAGAGAGGTTAAAAGCCTGTGGGCGGAGGCCAGCACAGAGTGCCCATTGTACATGCGTGCATACCAGAGCAGTAACTCCCTGGAATGCTGCACCGCGGAGCTTTTACCACCTTGTGTTTGTGTTGCAGCGCAGGAGTGTGTGTACATTGTGTCCCTCTCCAAGGAGATTAACAATGCGAAATGGCAGATAAATAGGACGGCCTTTTTTTTTTTGATTGGACCGGTTGGAAGAGGAAGGTAACCCTGACTCCCATCACCTCCATAGGCACAAAGAGAGGCAAGGTGCAAGGTCGGTCAATTAGGTGGAGCAGCTCCTTGCAGCTGGGTGGCTTTAATGTACTAATTGTGTTAGTAATTAATGAGAACCACATGGTAAACACTTGGGTTCAAAACTATGTAAGGGCATTAACTAACCCACCCTATATTAGGTTTGAATGAGGTAAGCATTATCCTTGTTTCATTGGTGGCAAAAGGGAGAGACTTGCTGACCGCAGGGTGAGTTGGGGCAGGCGTGTGGGACACTGTGGGTCTGTTAGTTCTTCAAGATCTCCTTAAATGAGACCAGAGTGACAGCAGCTCTGGAAAATGAGCCTCCTCCCTATTGCCAGAAGATGTGCATCTTAAGCATAAGTGTTTTCATGATGTTCTGCCAAGGTACGTCTACCATGAGCTACAAGAAGTACCTCTAAGGCCAGATGGCAGTTCAGGCTCCATGATAGCTTTTTTTTTTTTTTCTTCAGCTTGGGCTGTCAGCTTGTGCTATTTATGGGAAGTTTATTTGAATTTGTGTCTACTGGGACCTGGGTGGAGGTCACCCAATGATTTCATGAAGCTGTAGGATGCTTAGGACTTTCCATTACTAGCCATATGTGCCAGGGTCAGACAAGTGACCCGTGGCCATACTCCAGTGGAAATACAGCTATGTAACTTAAGAAAAGGTGCTTGTTGTTACTTCTTCTTGAATTTTAAGCTTATGCAATGTCTTTTTAAAAAGCTGAAAGAAGCTAGTGGAACAAGGGTGTGTGATTTTTCTCAGTGAGTTGTGCTTTAAAGCAAAATAGTCCACATTTATAGTATTGTTATGATTTGGTGATTGGTAGCAAGCTCTTTATTTGTCCTTTACAGTTTATTGCTACTAAGAATGGCCTGGGAAATCCCTGGCTGTTCTCAGATCTTGCCTGCAGTTGGTCAAGGGGTGGGGTTTGGCAGCGTAGCAGAGCTCATCTAGTAGGGAGCTACTGCTGCAAGAGCAGGTCTGTGCCCCCAGCACCGACTCCTGGCAGCGCCTTCTTGTTTCCTTCTCCCTGTGCCAGAAGGGATACTCCTCTGACCCATCAGGGAGCTGTTTCAGGGCACTGAAGTAATGGCAAATTTCTCTCCGAGATATTCTTCTGCTAATTTTTAGCTTAACGTGGCTTGCCATGTTGGGCAGAGAGGTGGGGTTATATGGGGGATTTTAGGGAGAGTGTACAAAAAAAACCTCCACACCTTCAAGAACACCCTGTGTGTAATTTTTCTTTTTTCTTTTTTTTTCTAAACAAACACTTGGTATTTGGCTTAGTCTCTTTATGTCATTGGGTGACCCATCTTTTGCCTCAGCTGAATATTCACAGCTTCTCCCATTAACTTTAGCCAAGACTGTAAGCTGAGTGCTTCCCACCTGAGGAGTTCAATCTGCGATGGTTCAAAAAAAGCTCCCATTTGGAAGGGTGAGAGCACAGTTGTTGTGTGTCAGTTGGCCCAAGCCTTTGCTACAGAGCTGAGGTACCCAAGGGCATGAGGAACTCTGGAAAATATTGACTTATTGACTTCAGCTTTCCTCCATCACCCTCAATACTTAGGTCCCTGACATGCCCTGAAAGGGACCCAGGTGGATCCTCCCACACATGCAGCATCCCAGGGAGCATCTCGGGTTCTGGACAGCATGTGCCTAGCCCAGCAAGTATTGAATAATTCATCCGAAGCAGAGTGCCCCGCACAACAGCCGGCAGCCGAGTGCATCTCTCTTGCCTGCAAAGTGGGGAAATGTGGAGTTTGAAGCTCTCCTGCCTCATTCATAGGGCAACACTGTGTTTTCTGTGCTCTGGGTTATTGTTTAACCAGGGGCAAATGTCTGCCTCTCTCCCTATTTTTTTTCCTTAAAAACCCAATGACAGGGAACACTTTGAAGTAAGAGGAGGCTCGTGGGTATGGAGAACTGTTTTCTCCCTCACTTCTTTCCCAGGTCCAGAGTTGAAGGAGGTTGCATATACACATTATTTTGTTTGGTGTTTTTAATCATCCTTTTTCATCAGTTTAGTGATGCATGTGGCTATAGTTCCTCAGCTTGGCTGCTCTATGGTACCGGATCCGGCCCTCAGAAATCCTGTCCAGCAGCAGTTCCTGCTTTGCATCAGGGAAGGCCTTTGCGATGCTGCAGGGGAAGCCCAACTGTGCTGCATTTCAGTCATTTCCACCCTTGTATTCAATGCATATGTGTGTGCTGACTTCCTTTTTTCTTCTCCTTTCTTTTGACAGTGGCAGATCTGATCTCTTCTGAGCTCCTTGCAGCCTCTGGGCGACTGGGGCGTTGAACTCAGCGGACAGTTACCATTCATTCCCTGGGATCGTACCTGCCCTTTTGCTCCCTGTCCCCTCCCGCGCTCCCCTTCCCTCTGACAAAACTCCGGTGCACTGCGGTACTGCTATGGAGCCCAGGGAGACTTTAGGCAGCTGCCGGCAAAGGGGAGGCGAGGCGGATTTTCTGCCGGCTGCTGTTGCCTCCGCGAAGCCTCCGCCTGCCTCTGGCTGTGCGGGGGAGACGATGCTGCCCGCAGCGGGCTCGGGGAAAGGGATCCCGGTGAGTGGAGAGCGGATGGAGCCCGAAGAAGAGGATGAGCTGGGTTCTGGGAGAGATGTGGATTCCACTTCCAACGCGGACAGCGAGAAATGGGTGGCAGGAGATGGGCTGGAGGAGCAGGAGTTTTCCATCAAGGAAGCTAACTTCACAGAGGGGAGTTTAAAACTAAAGATCCAGACCACCAAGAGAGCTAAGAAGCCCCCAAAGAACTTGGAGAACTATATTTGCCCTCCTGAGATCAAAATCACCATCAAGCAGTCTGGGGAGCAGAAGCTTTCCAGAGCTGGGAAAAATAGCAAAGCAGCTAAAGAGGAGGACAGAGCACACTCCAAAAAGAAGGTAAGTCCCATGCTTTCCTGTATTTCCCCTTGAATCAGATATCAGAGGGAGAGGGTAGGATGAAAGCTGCGCAGTTTGTGTCCGAGACATGACCTTCAGACAGTTTGCAGAGCCCTGCTTGGCTACATAGGAGGCAATGCCACCCAGGTGTCATCCTGTGGTGCTGTGCACACTGCCAAGATGATCTTGAGCTATCCTTCAGGTGAACCAATTCGGAAGGGATCAAAAGTTGAGCCGTGCCTGTTCTATTTTTGTGCGTAATGGAGATTTAAGATTAATCTTTACAAGAGTGATAAATGAAGGAGCCCACTTCTAAACTGCTTTGTGTCTGAGCACTAATGCTTGAGCCTTGTGGCAGCTAAAGCTTTTGACTACATTTTTAAAATACAGGTATGTGCACAGAGAACAATTGAATCCATTCCTGTATACCAAGAGAACAGCTCCATTATTCTTGATTACAGCATTGTGCTAGCAACACTATAGTTATGCTTCAGAAAATACTTCCATTATAAGTCTCATTCTTCCTGATGCTTATCATTTTCTTGAAATATCCTTCTGGAGAGAATTTCTTGGTAGTTTAAGCTAGGGTAAAAATTGATTTTTTTTTTTTCTAATGATTTAGTCAAGGAGGGGAACAGGGTATAAAGAGGATTTTCTTTATGTGAGCTGTTTTCAGGAGAATCCTTTTTGTTTTCTTGTTGGCTTAATTTTCAGTAATGTGCCCTACACTTAGATTTTTAAAAGAAACTTAGCTCAAGTGTTTTAAGCAGCACTGGGGTGGGGGGATGACATCTTGTGACTACTGGTGTTATTTTGGGTGTAGGAGTGTCTTCTGTCCTGGGTGTCAGATGAAGGAACCTTGGTCAGGTTGAGGCTTTGTCATAATACAAATACTTCACTTCTGCCTCTTTAGCAACATGTGGGCATCATGAGTTGAGACAGGAGTCTGCATCTAATGAAAGACTCATGAGTATCTCTAAAACCTGGACAAATGCATCTGGGATATAGACTTCCACCGATTGTGAGCTCAGGGAGTGACTTGGCCTTGCAGTTCAATGCAGCTTTGATCCCTCACTGTGCAGAAGGTCCCCACTTCTCCTGTACCTCATACATGTGATGGATGCTCAAAGGGTTACTTTAAGCCTGGAGGCAGCTGCTTGCCAGTGGCCCTCTCAGGAGATAGTGTCCTTCACAGACTGACTTAGGGTTGTCAACAGCCTTTTGGTCTAAATCACGTTCTGAAGCAGCAGTGTTTCCCATTGACTCGAGGCAGAGCCCAGGGAGATTAACGTTACTCACTGAGAGTACTTTCCTTAGAAGCTGAACTTGGTGGGGGGAAAATCAAGGGGACTTTTTTCTTAGGACCCTGGTAAATGGCATACTCCATGCTGATGAAAAATAGCACAGGGGGGTTTTGGTCCAGTAATACAGATTTTCCCACCTATTGAGAAGGATGGGCTGTGTTCTTAGCACTGAGCAGTGTCTTATTTCCACTCCCCTCTCCTCCCTGAGTACTTGCAGCGGTCTCAAGGGAACCAGTGGTTGTGTGAGACTGTGCTCAGAGATGGCAAAGGTGTCGCAAGCAATCCCTGCATGGCCAAGCAGGGAGAAAAAAGACTTACTAACCACTGCCTACTGTGCATGGACTGTGAACAATGAGTGCTTAGAAATCGGACCTTTCATTTGTTTATCTCCCAGTTAGATGTGTATGGAAGGTATGCTCATTCTTCAATGTGGCCATCCAAAAAGGTTAAATAAATAAAGCTAACTGTAGTGAAACTAGGTGGGGGGAAAAGAAAAGGTAGTGTGGTGACGTTCATGTGAGACTTTAATTGCAGAAAGATAAGGAGTTGGAAAGAGGCAGATCATGGTCCAAGTGTGGTTGCATCCAGCTCGTGCTTGTGCTGTGAGGTCCGAGCTGGCTTGCGCTATGTGCTCAGGCTGCGAGCGCTTGGGGCAGCACTGGCCTAATCTGACCGTTTTGAAGAGAGGAGGAAAAAAAAGAGAAAACACAGCAGGTGGATCCTCTGAGCAGATGGGGAGAGGCCTGCACCGGCAAATTGATTAGCATAACACCCAACGGCTGCCGCGCAGCAGCTGCCGAGCTGGGGTCGAGCGTGCTGGAGGCGATGTGGCGGAGAGGAGTCCCCAGCAGGGATTTGGAGGACCACAGAGCTGTGATCTTGAGGGGTTTGATGCCTGGAGACCTGCACCCGGCATCCTCAGGGTGGTGAAGATCCTGCACCCCTGTAGCCAGACAGGATTTTGCATGTGACTGACTCTTAGCTTTTGGGTTACAGGATCAGGTCTTAGCTGCAAGCACCTCGCATCAAGGGGTGATGAAAGGCACTGCAGGAGAGGCAAGCTGGGAATCGGTCAGAGAAGGGCTCAAGGGTGGGCAGTGTGCCTGTTCTAATGGCTGCTGTGTGTGTCTCACGGCAGTTACAGAGACTTTTGTGAAGATAGAGTTGGGAGGAAGCAGCAAGTTACAACTTGAATGGCCCATCTGTGGGCTTTCCTGAGGAAGAGGAGCACGCAGGTAGCTTCTGCAGATACTTGCAGAAATGTTGAAAGCTGCGGTAGTGGTTAAAATGTGATTGTCACATTTAAATTATTCTGGTGGTTTTGATCTTGCAGACACGTGTGCTCCTCCGGAGTTAGGCTGTTTGCCTGTTGCTTTAATCAGCGCAGACTCCAGAAAAAAACAACTGCTTGCAGCAGCAGGGAACAACGCATTTAAAGCGGTGGGGCAGACATGCAGCTGGCATCGCTCCACTGTCCTCTGTGGATCTTTGCCAGGAGAGTTTGGCCCAATGTATACATTTTTCTTGTGCATGCGCACGGTGTTATTTGAGTTTATCTCCTTGCTTATGGATGCAGGGTATACACATGGGTCCCACAGACCGGTATATAAGGATGGAGAGCTGAGTGTAACCCAAGCTGCAAATGCCATGCTTGTGTCTTGGGGTTGGTTGTCCTGCACCTCTTACAGCGAACTTATCTTTCTCTGTAAGGAGGAGCAAACTCTACTAGGACTTGAAAAATCACTTAAGTTTGTTGCATAATAATTTCAGCCACATCTCCAGCAGTCCCCAGTGCTTTGAAACACCACTTCAGCGTTCTTGCAGGAGTTTCAATACACACAGCGCAGAGGGCAAGTAATGAAAACATGGAAGCAATTTAAGTAACAGCATGTGGGTACACAAAGGACTGGTAATGCCAGCAATGTAAAAAGGGGCTGTGAACTGGGGATATAGTATTTATTCAGTGGCCACTTAGGGAGGAAGAAGATATGCCTGTTCCTAAGCTTTCTACTGTTCTGCTAATTAGGCAATAGGGGCCAGTGCCTGGTTTCTAAAGCTGTGGTCCGGGGCGCGGTGGTGATTAGAAGGGGGCTCTGCAGAGCTGGTGCTGCTCATGTGCCGGGGCCTGTTGTGTTTTTTTTTTTTTTTTTTTTTTTTTTTTTTTTTTTTTTCCTCTCGCCTTTGATTCCAGCTGCTACACTATATTAAAAGATGTAAACATACATTAAATACTTTCCTCATGTTGCTTTTCCGTGTGAGCAATTGCCCTGGGGACGTTATGCGATGGTGAATGGGAGGGGAGGGACTCCAGGAGAGGATCGTGCTGGGTGTGGTTGCCTTTGCCCCCGAGTGGGGCGGGAGAGCTCCAGTGCTGGGAGCCTCTGCTCCGCTGGCTTCAAGGCTTGGCCGCAACCCAAGAGCTTTTGGTTTTTAAGTTGCAGCCTTGCCAAGTTTCACATCAGCTTCCCCCTCTTGAAGATAAGGGCAAAGGTAGCTTCCTACCCCTCTTCCAGGGCTGCTCGGTGGGTGAATCGCATCTTGGGCTGCCCATGCGGCTGCTTGCGCAGCAATCACGAAGTGTGGAGATGTTATGCAAGTGTTTGCTCTGATTTCAAGCGTTCTGTGCCTGGGGATGGAATGGGCTGAACTGTGGCTGCCCCTAGACTGGCAAATGGTTCTGTTTCATTCAGTCTGGGTTGGGGTTGGAGCCAGGAGCCCAAAGGATGTCCTGCCTGCATGCTGTGAGCCCTGCAGGCACTGGTCTTGGTGCTGCTTTCCCACCTGCAGCGGGGTTGCTCGAGTCCAGAGCCCTTGGCATCCCTAGAAGTGCCTTTTCCTTTGGATAAGGGCAAACACGCTGTCAGTTTGGAATGGCACTGAAAGCCTGGCACCAAATGCGAAGAAGCAATCCATCAGCATTCCCTGCCTGTCATGTAGTGTTTAACAAGCCCCAGATGAGTAGTGGTTCCCTGGTTTTGTTTTTATTTCCTCCCCCCCCCTTCCCTTTATTTGCTACCCTGTCTAGCTTTCTGTGTCTGCAAACACTTCATTTCCCACCCCCCTACACCACTCCTTTCTTTAAATGTAACCTGACAAAGTTTCTTTGGAGCTTCCACCATATGTGCAATGTCCTGCTTCAGGTGAAGTTAACTCCTACATTATTGAACTTTTTTGGAGAGCTTGGGATGGGTGAATGCATTTCATTGCTGAGAATTAAGTGGCAGCAAGTCAGTTGGAAGTAAAGCTTCCTTGTGGGCAGTCGGAGGAAGCTCTGTCCTTGGATTTTCTTGCAACTCCCCCATTGTGTGCCTGCAGGTGTATGTAATTTCTCCACAGGAAGCAGTTCTAGTGCTTTTTCCCTTGAAATTCTATTCATCGTCTTCCTTTCCTCTGCTTAGCCCCACACAGGCAACTTTCTCCTTCAGTTCCCCCTCCTTGAGGACTCTCATTCATGTGTTTTTCCTTTTAGATCCCTCCTTCCACAATACCATGAACACTTCCACCCCCGTTTCCTTCCCCTTCTTTGCATCGCTGACTGCACATTGCACTTTCCCTCCAGGTTCTCATGTGCATCTGCATCTCTTGCTGGATTACCCCTGTGCTGTACTCCTCTCCCCGGTGATTTGTGTGCATGATCATCCAATTGCTCAAAGTGCATGCTTATTCCCCTTTGCTAAGGGCATCCCTGCATGAGATGTCCTCTGAGTCAGCTCTTCCTATTACGATCTGAACATGGCTTGGGGAGTTGGTGTAAGTACTTGCTCCCTGTGCTGCTTGTGGCCTAGCAAAGAGGAGAAGGCATTTGCGCATCTGCTTGAAGTGGCAGGCTTTGATTTTATGGCTTTTTTTTTCTTCGTTTTCCAAGGGATGGAGCCCCTGTAGCCCCTTTAGCCCAGGACTGTTCCTGTGCTGGCTTGGTCCCCAGTCTTGCTTAGGGAAGCCTTGAGGCTGCTCTAAATGATGCAGGTGGCAAGTCCCTGAGGCACACACCAGCGGTGGGAGATGAAGAGTAGGGGTGTGGATCTCACTCTCTGCCCTGGTCAAGGGAGTAGGAGAGCCCCAGAAATGCCAGCACAGTGGGGAGGTTTTCTGTGAGTTATGTTGAGGGGAAACTGGCTTTTGAGCAGGGAAGAGACCACTTCAGAGCTGCCCTAACAGGCATGAGGCTCCTAGTGTTTTTAGTCTTTCTATACAAGCACTGGGGCTCAAAGTTGCAAAAAACTCAGCTCTTTGATCCCAGGTTTCTTTTTGGCTAGCTTCTTTCTACCACATTGTTAAAGGCTCTAATGAAACAGCTGTGATTTGGTGCCCTCCTACCATAACCACCTCAGCTCCCCCCAAACAGAGCAGGAATGAATTTCTTCACAAAAACTTCAGAGCTTAGGTGGCCTGTTTCACTGTGAGCTGAAAACCACTCAGGTTCATCTCAGTCCTTGAAGATTCCTGAGATGCCTAGACTGGGAACTGAGTCCTCTCGGGCCTCTGTGTAGTCAAATGGGGGAGGTTGGTCCCACATGAAGGTGGTTCAGCCCTCACTGTGAAGTGTGGAGAGGGCTGGATCCCAGCTCTTACCATTCCTTCTCCAAAGCCTGCTGAAGCAGTGTCCACCTCACATCATGTCATGTATATCTTGTGACAGGAATAAAGCAGAGTTTCTCTTCCAACTTGGTGCTCTGTCTGAGCCAGCCAATCCCCATCCCTCTCTGTCCTTTCCCAAAAATTGTGACTTTTGTTTTTTGCATGTAGTCAAGTATTTCTTAAAGAAGCAAGCATCTGGCAGCAAAGGGATGGGTTGGGGAAATCTGAGTGGCTTTTACTGCCTAACACAGAGTGCCAAACGAGGAAGAGTTGCTGTATTTGATTAGCTGCCACATGACCAGGGCTTGTGGAGGCTGTCTGTGTCAAGGACCGGTTTTGTTTTGTAGCAGTCCCTCCCACGGGTGAGTTTCGCTGGCTCTCTGTGACATTTCCTTGTTCCCTTGTGCTGTGCCTTTCTCTTCAAACCATGACAAAAGTGTCCCCTGTACTGGTTTGGGGATTGAGGAGATGCTGCAGGGCTTTAGTGGGGAAGGAACAAGAACCAAAGAAGGGCAGCTGGTGGTCCAGCTGGAGGTCCCATGCTCCTCACTGCTGAACTGCAGGACTGGATGGGGGCTGCTCCCAACAGCCTCACAAAGGCTTGGCCAAGTCAGTGCATGCTGGTTGTGTTTTGAAAGCACCAGGGCCTTCAGGCTAAAAGAGATGTGCTGGAGACGTGACATACCGGCACATGCATCCAGAGCTGCGAACCTCCGTACTGGTTATGTCTTCATTTGCAGAGGTTTTGGGATGCACAGGAGTGTCAGTCCTTCATGTGTTCATTCATGTTCCTCCAGCATCTCCTTTTGCATGCAGTGCTCCCCCTCCTCTCCTTCCAGGCATGCCTGACCACAAATACCTTCTGATTTACCTCCAGCTTTTTTTCATCTTCGATCTCTTTTTCACACACGCGCACACCCAACTGTTCACCCTCAGGTCAGCTCTAATCCTTCACATTCTTCATTTCCAGCTGGGCTCCTTGCTGCCCGTGTTCCCCTGCATAGTCAGTGGGACTGCATGATGGGCTCGAGTTCATTTGGATGGAAAGACAGATTTCGCCTGATGCCCTCAGCTTGTCTTTTTTCTTTTTTTTTTTTTCCTTTTTTCTTTTTCCTTTTTTTATCTCTCTCTTGTGAGCACTGAAATTGTGAAAGCTGGTTTCTAACCACATTCCTTTTCTGTGGTTTCTATGGTGTCTAACGATGAGTGAACTTACTGGCCATTCCCTCTTTGGGAGCCCCTCAGAGGTCCTTTCCTTCTGGCCAGCTAACAATTTGAACAAAACTTTTTGGAATATCATATCTTAAAGATTTCTGTTCTGTCAAATTTGATCAAAATTGGCCAAAATACCCTAAAAACATTGAGGAGAGGGTCACGTAGTCAGGCAAGGAGTTTGTGTGTCCATTTGCATACACAAAAACTGTGATCACATTGGCCTTGTTTCCTTAGGAAACCAATCTAAAAATATCCAGAGTAAACAGGCATTGTTTTGTTTTTTAATGCTGAGACTTTTCCAACCCCTGAAACTTAAAATGATTCCATTTGATACGTGACCCTGGAGGACAAGTCCAATTAGCTGTGTTTTCATAAGAGCATTATTTTCCATTTCTTGCAATGACCTCTAATGTGAATTAGACTGTTGGCACTTGGCTCCTTCATTTCAGGACGCAAAGTGCTATTTGTACACTGTGATTATATTTGGACTCTAAGCTGCAGGCGGTTGCTATCGGGAGAGGGATTCTCAAGCCTTGGTGCATGCACCAATAGCAGGATGTTGCTTCTGAGTAGGCTGCTCAGCTTGGAGAAAGTTCTACTTTTTTGGGGTAGTATCGCACAAAACCAAAATGTTTCCCCCTTGCCATCCACCCCCCCCCCCCCC
>VXAA01000273.1:24131-59126 GCA_013399115.1 Anseranas semipalmata
TATAGCTATGGGCTAGCAGAAAGGGACAGCGGAAGGGCCAGGATGTCTTACTACAGAAATGAGGTTGCATATTTAAGATGTGGCCTGGACTGTGGCTTTGTGGAAGATAGAGTTGCTGAAGATGAGGATGTGGTCATTCAAGATGAACAGTCAACTGCAGCTGCTCTTGAAGAGCTAAGTGTGTCTCTGTCAGGCTTGTCTCAAGATGATTCGTCATGTTCCTATTGCAAATCAAAGTCTTCTGTGGCAGGCCCTGTATGAAGGCAGCAGGAGAGCCTGCCCTCCTGCAAGAAGCTCACAAACTCTGTAGAAATTAAAGCAGGAGAAATGAAAACATCTCTTCTCTTAGTGCAGTATGTGAAATAAGAGTAATGAGATTAATAGCTCAGTCAAGGAATCTGTCACAGGCCAGGGTAACATTTGGGCCTTCTTCACTGTACTGTGAATGCTTAACCATAACACAAGTGAGTCTCCCTGATGGTGGCCTGATCTCAGAGTGCTGGCTGCTGGAAGCCAGTCCTCTTCTTGTCACTGACACTGGTGGATTTGTTTCAAAATTATTAACTCTCTGCATCATTGGTAACTTAATAATAAAAAAAATATCTCAAAGAAGAGTAAGGGCTTAGTGTAGAAATAAGGGGTTGAAATTCTGGGGCCTGTGTGTAATTAGTCAATCCAGATGCTCTTAATGGTTACTTCTTGTCTCTCAATCCTAAAATGTGGTAAGAGTCAACAAGTCCTCCAGTAAATATTCCTCACTTATCTTCTCATCAGTTTCTCATGGCTCTCTGTCTCACCTGGGTGGCAAGGTTTGTAGAGAGAGATGGTATCTTTTATTGACATCGGTGTTACAACAACTCCACCACTATAAACCTGGGTGGCTCATTGAGGAATTTCAGCGCTTCACAGCCTTGTAGCTTCGTGTGAGCCACTCTTGATCCACACGCTGAAAGATGAGAATCAGCCCCAAGGGGGTTTGCAGGTAATTTTCCCTTGCCCAATGCTCCTGGGAAGAATGTGGTGGCACAAGCAGCCACGCCAGAGGCCACAGCCAGCTCTCCTTGATGACTGCTCATCTCTGTCTGATGAGGAGAGGGCTGAGCAGTGGATGCTTAGATGTGTCACCAACGATCAGGCTCTTGCTTCACCGTGGGGGCAATGTTGCTCGTTCCCAACCTGGTGCTGCTTTTGTGCAAAGGCACTTCTGTAACATGCTTGGCAAGCGCTTCTCAGGAGGATATGTGGGAAAAGTTTTCCTCATACTTTTGATGCAGAGTCAACACTAATTCTTAAATTTACTTTTTTGTTTGTTTGTTTTGTTAGTCTTCCTTGCATCCCCATATATGCTAAAATATTGTTCTGGCCTGGGTAGCTTCACCTGCTGTATTTCCAGGTGGGTAACTTATTAAAAGCTCACTCTTAAGGCTAAGAAAAATAGACCTGAGGCAGATATTTTCCCACTGGGGAGCAGCAACATTATTAGGGGCTTGATCAGCCATCATTTCTGCCTCCCACCAAAATCTTTTCAGCTCTAGGGACAGTCCCTAAATCAGTATCCTACCTAGTATGTATTAGTGGGGAGCTTGAAGGCACTTGTTTTGTTGCATCTTCCAAGGGAACTGATGCTACTGAATTGATGATGTGTTTTACTACTAATAACTCGTGTATGTGCGAGTTAGATGTGGATAATAACATCTTGCCTGTTTGCTGACATTGCTTTCACCAGTGCTCAGCTGACTCTTCCCAAAGACAGCTTCTCACTTTCCGTGGAATACTTTTCTTCAATAATTCATGTAATCATTAGGATGAATTCCCTCCAGCATTTTCTCTCCCTTGTCTTAATTCCAGTGCATTATTTGTAATTATATTCCTGATTTGAAGGAGAGGTGGGGGGGAAAGCCTGTTTCCTTCTGTGACTACAGCAAAGTAATCACAAGAGGAAGAGCATGATGGGAGGGATTGATCTGTCCTTAGGTCACTGACTCTGGGCGTGGGCAGGAGCTGTTATTAGTTACTCAGGGACAGCAATTGCCAACAGGCTTCATGGGAATTTGTGAGGCGCGGGGCAGCTCTGTGGGAGGGCAGCACATCCTTTGTTGCTCCCTGTGTTTTGGCTGGCAGATGTGGCAAACATGAGAGTCATGCTTCATCCTCGGAAGCAACGCAAGCCTTGGGTGCTTGGGATGAGGAGCCCTTGGGTCTGCTTTGGTCACCACTGAAAATAATGGGAATTTGGCTGTTGATATCATCTAGAGGGCAGAGAAGGCTTCAAAGAAAAGAAGGTAGCTTGTGATAAACAGCCAAGGCCTCAGCCTGACGCATTCAAGTGCCAAGAGAGTGGCTGACAGTGACTTACCCTTGGCTTTTTGCTTCTGCAGGTGTTCCTATTACTGATGTGTACACAAGTTTTTGCACAGGTTTTGAGTTGTGAATCTCTTTGCATCAAAACAAGGAAGTAGGACAGATGCTAATTACTGTCTAAATAAGCCTTTTACTAATACATTGTGAATTTGGCTGCTGACCTTCACTTCTACCTGCTAAGACATCAGTGTGTGAGATTGTCATAAAGTGCTGAAAAGGTGGGATGGAAGTCTAAAAACACCCTGTCATTTTTTTGTCTATCTAGCCTGACTTCAGCTAATAAAACTCCGCATGAGCCTGTGGGGTACGGCAGCTGTGTGCTGGAGATACGAGTCGACTCAGTCCATCTTGGCCACATGGTTTAATAGGCCTCTGTGAAATCCCTGGGTCAGAGGCCATCCACCATGCCCATCTTTGTCACATCACGGTGATGTGTATCCTGGCAGGTTTTTCTTTTTGTTCCCTCCCCGGCATGGAAAGAACCATCTGCCAGGTTGGCTTTCAGAAGAATTTTGAAAAATACGAATTTCCCTTTGTTCCAAGAGGAGGGGAGGGTAACAGGACAGAAGGGGGAAGGAGAGCCTGACCTAAAACCAAGCCAGTGTTTGCAGGGGTTTTAGAATAGCTCGTATTGTGTTTCCTACTCCCCAAGGAAGGGTTGTCCTCTTTCTTCTTTTCTCTTTGATTCGATTCCCTGCCACTCTGTGAGCGAGTCAGAAGCTGCAGCTGCTGCTGTCAGCTGGGAAGGGAGTCCCCTTGTTTAAAACCTATGTGTTAATCCCTGGTTAGAAAAAGTAGAAGTGCTTTATGCTCCCCTTACAGTCCCCTGTGCTTCTGTTCTCCTGCAGCTTTGCTGCCTGCCCGTGGTCCTTGCCACTTTGTTTGGGTATTCTCTGTATTTTAAGCTCAGTCTCTTAGTAAAATGCAAGTACCTGGGACCATGTAGCTGCTAACAGAGCAAATACAGTACCCGCTGTTCAGGTCATATTGCGGAGCTAAGAGGTATTATAGGGACAGCCTGAGAGTTTGACTGGAGGAAAAAAAGTAATGGGTATAGAAGTGACTCTTATGTACAACGTGAAAATACAGATAGCGGCTGACTAAACAGCCTCAACAAGGAGCAAGGGTAGCATACAAGTCCATAAACAAATAAACCTGAAGACTGGCCAAAGCAACCAAAACACATCTAGTTTTTGAGCATGAGGAAGGAGTCGGAAAGGATGTCAAGTGTGTTGTGAGGTCTGGGATAAAATTATGGGGGGCTTTGCAAGTAAGGAGAGCAGTTTTTCTTGTGGCTGCTAACACAGATGGATAGAAATGTTTGCTCACTGGGGCTGTGCTTTGTTCCCAAGGAAAAGCTGGCAGCCCGGTGGGAGAGGAATTTAAACAGTGAGGCAAGGAGAAAGGAGGATTTGGGCTCTGCCAGATGGAAACAGCCATGCAGGCAGCACCAGAGAGGGTTTGATGGGTAAATCAGAGGTCTGAGAAACTCAGGAAGGAAGTTTGTCATTAGGTATGATGCCACAGCTCTGAAGGGTGAATGGAAAGGGTGTTTTGAGGTTGAAAGGGGAGAAAAGGGAAAAAAGAATTGATTTTGACTACTGATTTTTTTTTTCTCAGAAATACCAAAAAAAAAAAAAAATCCCCATGGAGATGGGGAGAAAGGAAATGGATGATGGACAGCAGTGCCCAACTATTGTGTAGGAACGCTACCAAACAGCGTAGATTTTCAGTGCCTCCATAAATGTGTTTCCCATTTTGCAAGTGGAAAACCAAGGCACAGAGAGGTGTCTTGCCCTGGGCCACAGCAGAAGGCATCCCACCTTCCACTGCTCCAATTTCATATGCTGACCCCTGGGGCTTGGTGCATCCACAAGGCTCCAAGTACTGCCCAGTTCTCCCCATTGATGGGGCTGTGAGGAACAACTGGGTGCCCTGAGGGTCCCCTCTCCAAAACAGGGTGCCATGGTGTGGCTGCATCATGGGGACACAGGGAGGGCTGGCAGGTGGCTGAAAGCTTGCGCCAGGCGAGCCCCTTCCCAGCAGATTACCCGCAACCTCTGTTCCCCGTTTTGGGTAGCGTGAAGGAACTAGCAGCCGCTGCCACCTCCCCCCCACCTCAGCCCCTTCCCCGCTGTGGCCCCTCGTTAATAAAGAAGCGTAATTGGGAGCCCTCCCTCCATCCTGTCTGGTGTGAGGCCATTTGTGTGCTGGAGGAGGAGGGGCAGATCCGGCACTGGGAGGGGTGTTGGTAGTGGGGGAGAGAGGGAGGGAAAACTCTTTTGTTTGTTCAAGTAATTTAGGCCTTGGGTGTTTTTTTTTATTATTATTTTTTAAATAAAAGATAATAAAAAAATCTTGATCAGCACCAATGAAGGTGTGCTTCTGGAACATAATCTCTAGCAGAGGGAACAAAGTGCAACAGAAAAGTGTGAATTTAAGCATTTTTTATTTCTTAGTTTTGTCAGGAGAGACATGACTCATTTTTAAACAAAACACAACAAGCAATAAAATTGATTTCTGCATCTCACCCCTGTATGTAGTTGGTGTCTCTGCAAAAGACTAAACCCAGATCACGGGGTGGAGGCTGCGTCGATTCCTTGGGTGTTTCTGCTGAGTGTTTGCTTTGTTTGCTCTGTGTAGCCAGGCTGGGGTGAAGCATAGGAGAGCTGCTGTCTTTTCCAGCTAATGAACTTCCCTTTCTGCTTCATACACGCTAGCACGTTGCCTTTGGAGTAGAGACTTTCTCCTTTATTTGCACCACCATACCAACTTTGGAGTTGAGATTGTAGCTCTTCTATGCCTTCCCATTCCCTATTGGTCTCATCAGACTTTTTTTTTTTTTTTTTTTTTTAAATGGGAACAAATATTAAAGTAACAAACATTTTTCTGTTTCTTTAACTTTGGTAATACTTGCCTTTAAACCTCCTTGAGGGGCCTAACTAAGTTGCAAGCGTCTGCTCTGTGATGGGTGGGCTTTGCTATTGAAACACTTGTGTTTCAACTGTGTGAAAGTTGCAGAAAAATGCACATGGGATAGGCAGAATTTAATTTTTTAAGTTAGAGAATAGGGTAATGGTGTGAAAGAATGAATTAGTTATGGCAAATCTTATTAGTGTCCATTGTAAGCAGAGACATATGGGAGCACTTGCAAAATTATTCCTTGTTTATTCAGCTTTGTAACCGAAGCAAATTTTTTTGCATAGTGTCATTTATTTGGCAACTGGAGGGGTGTGGAAGGTGTGTACGTATGTAGCGGGAAGGGGGGATGGGGGGGAACACAGTATTGGTATTCCATTAAAACTGATGCTCGGTGCTTTGTTTGTCAGGTTTTGGCAAGGCTTTTTGCTTTGAAAGCCATTCAGAGAGGATCGGAGCAGATGGCAGGGAGATCCTGTTTGTGTTATTTTTGGACATTCCCATTGAAAGTCTCAGATTGTTGTCCTTTTTTGCTCCCTCCCCCCAACTTGTGTATGTTTTTCTTTCTTCCTTCCTTTCTTTTCCCCTTCCTTCTTGAGAACATTTTTTTTTTTTTTTTAAGCATATATTAATAATACAGCATCCTCTAAAAGCTATGTGTGTTTCTGACAAACTAAGCTGTGGACATCTTCTTACTGTCTCCGTATATTTGGAAAAAATTGCAAGGGGGGTTGCTGCTTCCTGAAGCTGCATTAGGAGGGCAAGTTGAGTAAGGATGGGAAGCAAGACTGCCGTTTTGGTGGGTTCAGCTCAATAGCAGCACTTCTTTGTAGTAGATTGGCAGCTGCATCAAGCCCAGGCAGCAAGTTTAGATTGGGAGTCTTTGATAAAAACAACTTTAGCGACTTGCATGACATGTGCTTATGACCTCTGTGGTCTTGAAGCCCTTTTGGTGGAGAGGTCCAGTTGTAGATAGACTAGAAAACTGAACTATGCCCTGGCTCTTCATGGTGGTCTTCCCATGTCACTAGTGAGATTCATTGGTCTTAGGCGGTGTGGAAGGCTTTTGTTCTACCATCATCTGTGCCCAGATTGTGCTGGGAAGAGAGAACTTCATTGCCTTGCATTCCTGGTATAAGCAGTTTTCCCAAGCAGTAATTTAGCTTAATATAATACCGCTGGATATGTCTGCAGAGCTTTTCATGTGGAAACCTTCACCGAAGCCCTTCACAACCTTTGTGCAGGCAATCCAGCAAAACTGAACCTGCTCCAATCAGTTAAAGCACTTGGCTAGCCCTGGTCTATCAGTAAGGATGTGCATACACAAAGAAGATGGGAGGTCTTGGCTGGAATCAGTATCCAAAAGTTCAGGTGATTCACCCGAAGCTCATCCAGATGATTAAATCTCTTAAAGTAAGCTGGAAATCTTGAGGAAACAAGCTTTCTCATGCTCATTCTGTCAGTGGTTGTTCCCAGCTAGAAGCAGGTATTTAAATCCTCAAATCTTTACATCAGCTGATATTAGAGATGTTTTTGCACAGGAAAAGGCTCTGCAAGGATTTTAAGCTTTGGCCCAGGACGCACAGAAATGTGAGCAAATGAACTTTTCAGGCTTGGTTGAACTACCCTGACCCTGTAAGTCAGTTCGGTTCAGGTTTTGTTTGAGTTCAAGGTGATGATTCATGTTGGTTTTTAGGTTGCTTGAACCTGTATACCCACATCCTCAATTATTTTCTTTTAACCAGTGCACTGAGGGAACCCACTTCAGAAACTCTCATTTCGTTTTTAATTGAGTGAAAACTCGAAAGTCTTCCAGTTGCGTTGCATCTGAGTTTGAACGCTAGCGGCAGGAGAGGTCTGCGTGGATGGTAGCAGGTGACCCAAGATGTGTGAAGTGATGCCACTTGAAGTGCATTTCACTGGCTAGAATAAGCTATGGGGGAGAAAAAGAAACACCAAATCCTCACTCCCCAAACTCACTTTCCCCTTGCAGTTACCTCATGCTAGACAGCGAGCATCTGCTTTGCAGGATTTTGCTCGGCAGCGCTGACTTCTATGCCTGCCTCATTAAAGTTTGGCAGCTCGCTCTTGCTGCCCACTGCCCCAGCCTTCCCTCCGGCAGGCGGACAGGGCTGCCTTCCCCTGCGCTGCGATCGCAGCCCCCGTCAGGGCTTCCCTCTGGGAGCTTCCAGCGATAAGGGCTTTCCTGGTCTGGCACGTTGAGAGCGGAGCCAAGCTACAGCCGCAGCCTAGACAAAAGGCAAACTCAACCTACTATTTATGTAGTTACTTAAACATGATTTAACCTAAATAATGCACACTGTGACTTGGCTGGGGGAGGAGAAGAGAGGGGCTTGTTTCTAATGAGCCAGGAGACAGCACAATTAATTACATATGAAAGACAGATAACAGACAGCAAACTGTCTACAGTAGGAAGAAACAAAATACCGATGTGAACAATTAAAGCGTCCACGTGATGGAAGGGCCAGTGGTTTCTGATAGAGCGGGCGGCTGGGCACAGCCCCGGGAGAGCGGCACGGGATGCTCGGGGGGGCGGCAGGGCTGGCGTGGGGTTTCTGGGCCGTCCACAGATTTGCTGTCAAAGTTGAGCAGGTGCTTCTGAGGCTGACAGGCTGCGCTCTGGGCATTATTTTCATCACATGTGCTTTTGACAGCGGGATTGTTAGCTACTAATCTCGGTGACACGCGAGACGGGGAGAAGAGCGGTCGAGGTGGGAAAAGCAGAGCAAAGGCTCTGGAGACGATTAGATACCTGCCTCAGGATGCTGCGGGCTGTGCAGAGGAAAGCCAAGATGAAGGAGGCTTTTCTTCCATTTTTTGTTAATTTTCCTCATCGTCTTCCAGATGTGGAAGCACTAGCTGCCAGTACGTAATGGGAGTCAAATTCTTCAAGGAGCGTGGTCAGAGATTTGCATCCCCACCCCCCCAAATTGCAATATTGGAGCCTGTCATAAGTTATCCTTCCTTTCATCCTCCCCTCACTGCAAGCCTGTCCCGCAGTTAGCCCTTGGCTGTAAAGATTTGAAGGTAAAGGCCGATGGATTAGCCTAGGGAAGGGCCAAAGGTTAAATGAGCGGGGCTAGCAGCATGCAAAGGGCTACGATTGAAATATTTGCTGAATGCTGACAGGCAACAGAATAGAGGCAGACAAGTGGCAAATTCCTGTTTTCTCCTCTAATTGAGAAAATATTTTGAGTGGTATTCAGTCAGACTGCAAAACGAGACTCTGGGAAAGTCAGCCAGCCGGTCCATACGGGAGGGAGAGGAGGGGAGGACACTTGTCGAAACACCACTCCAGCTGAACCTGTTTCCAAAAACTTTTTGCTTATGCTTATAGAAATCCCTGGAGCCTGGTGCTTACAGCTTGCTTGGTCATTTTTCCCATGCTGTTGCATGTCAAAATACTGCTACTGTGAACTCAAAATGTCTCCCAAGCAGAATTTGACCCCCTTCTGATGGTTTTTTTGCTGTCACAGAATGCTTGCTTTGTAAGTCTAGCTTCTTGCATGGTTTGTACTGCTCACAATATTGGTTTCAGAGGTGCCTGCATGAAAAATTTGTGTGTTGTGAGGATCTGGCTATCATCTGTTGGTCAGGAGGTAAATGAGCTGTTTCACTGCACAATGTGGATGTGATCTAATTGTGTCAGTAAAACATGACAATCATTCCACCCTTGAGTGCATCCACTCAGTGTAGATAATATTCAAGTCAGAATAATGAAACAATCTTCAATAACTTTGCCAATCTGAAATGAGATCACACAGGGAGAAAGGGATTGGGAGCAGCATTTCTCCTTAGCGGTAGTTCAAGGTGGAAGCAAAGGGATTTTATCATGACCATATCCCTCAGTTGTGTTTTTCCCATTGGTAAGGGTGGTGGCATCAGTTTCAGCTATTGCTTATACAGGCATAAAGTCAAAGCTGGTGCTGATGGAGGTGTACTCAGCTGTGCTTTGCCATTAGCGGTGAGGGACCCTGTGGCAGCACTTGCATGATGCCTGCACATGGGCACAGCCATCACAGTCATTGTGAAAGTGCGGCACAGCCAGTGCGTTGCTCTGCAGCAGGAAACTAAGCTCAAGCGAAGCAAGAAATTTTGTTTCTCTGGCACATCACAGATCAGCTGCACCAACTCCTGCTGCAGTTCAGCACTGCAGTCTCTCTTGCTTGTTCTCAGGCATGGGAGGCTTTGGTGGCACTTGGGAGAAGGGAATTCCAGACAGGTGTGGCCTGATTTGACCAAAAGTACTCCACTGGCCTTTCACACCCTGACATCTTCCTCCAAGGGGCGATTTAATCATTCACATCCGCTCTGCCCTAGGCCTTCTGCCTCACCATTCCCCAAATGCTCCTGTTAAGGCTGATAATGTCCTGACAAGGTTTCAATTAACATAATTTCCTTTACTTAGAAATCTGTGCTTAGTTAAGGAGATGAGCAGAAGGGAAAGAAAGATGTAAAAAGAAGCAATTCCTTGAGCCAAAAAGCAGCATGAGGGTCAGCAGAGTTTACATTTCCTTCTATATGCTTGTGTCATAAAACTCAGAGATGGGCTTATAATTTTTTTTTTTTTTTTTTTTGAGAATGCCACAGCTGCCAATACAAGCTGCAGCAGAGGAAGGTTTTGGCAGGGCTGTATCCTATTTGTGGCCAGCAAGTTATGTTGCATTTGGTCCCTCAAAGGCTTATGTTCTTTAAAGATACCCAAGAGAAGTTCATAAGCTTTTTTTTTTTTTTTATAGTTAATATGGGCTTGGTTACAGATGTTAGCATTCATCACCAGGTCCAAAACTTGTCTGCTGTTAAGCAAATGTAAAGAGAGCTTGCCTTGCTCATGGATCATCTTCAAATGGGGTATGCTGAGGTCTAATTCCCTTTTGCTGGCCTTGCCTTATACCTGGAGTGTGGATGACCTGGTTGGGGCAATACTCCTGCTCCTGGGACAAGTCAAGAGACATTTCCAGCTGCACAGCCACAAAGTGGCTGGTGTGTTGGATGCTCAGTGCTGCAAACCTGTGTTTTTTGGGGGGAGTTCTTTATTAGGAGCCTTGAGATGGGAGTAGGCAGCACGTTCACCACCTGACGGTGGGGAAACTGAAGCACTAAAATGCCTCTCTCTGTGTAAAGCTCTGTATTAACAAGAGCTGAAAGTGAAGCCCCATCTCATTCAGTTACCAAGCCATCCTCCCGCCTTTAAACCATGGGTCTGTCTTGACCTTCCCGTACCCCTCTTGGTTGCTGCGCGGGTTGCACAAGTGAGAACAAAGTGATACTTGTTTGCCTCATCTAAAGAGCTCACTCAAGCAGGTGATTGTCTTGCCTCCTTTTTCAGTCCCAAAACAAAGCGTTGAAAGTGTTGTCCTGTGATGTAAAACATCCCGTATATTCTCCTGGGACTGAATTTTGCTTTCTGAGTGCAAGTGGTACTGAAAGGAAAAGAGGTCAAAATTGCAGGATACAGGGAATAATTCCCAGGTGCTGAAATTAGGAGAAAGGTGAGCACTCCTCTGTGCTCCTCGTGGAGTAGGGAGTGAGGGAGTTTTAATGGCTCTAGTTGCAATTGCTGAAGAACAGGGGAAAAAAAAATGAACAAGAGGATGAGAAGTCAATCAAAATCAGCTAAAAAAAAAAAGCTTTTTTTTTTTTTGTGCTGCATTACTTTTGCATGAAGGTGTGGATCTTAAACTCCAAAGGGGTGTGGGCATCAAAACCCACATGTATCCAGCATGCAAACCATGGAACCAGAAACGCATGGGTTTTGTGCTTAAAATGAAAATATCAATCCCTTAAAGTTCCTCTGTTTTGATTTCCCTCTCTGCAAATCAGGGATGTGACAGCACCTGTCATTCTCGATGGGAAAAAAAAGAGGTAGTTTCTAAGGTCTACAATCACTTTGAACACTGATGTGATGTCTTGTTTCATTTTGTTTGGTCCACTCCGGTTTCTAGTCAAAACTAGAGAACTAAAAAGGATCTTGAGTCAGTGATGCTTTTGGTTTTTGTTTGAATCTGAAGACCCAAAAATGAAAGAAGGGGGGGAGGGAGACAGGAAATACAAATTGAAACTAAAAAGGAGACTTGAAGAAGCCCAAGAGAAATGGAAAGTCTGAGCTTTGCCTGGGTGCCTTCAGCTGTGACGATCTGAAGCTTGAACTAAACCCAGAGTGCAGGTTCTTCATGCAGCAGAAAGAGAAGAGCTTCCCGCAGAGGACGGGTGAGTCTGGCCCCCTCAAAGGTTTTGGTTTCTAAAATAATACCCATAATATCAACATCTTTTATTAGAGCTTTTTATGCGGAGAGCCAGACCACTATGGAAATCAGTTTCCCGGGGAAACTGAGGCTCGGGGTTGTAACCTGAGTTTCCAGAGGCTATTTGTACGGTATATTGTTTCAAAGCTTTAAATTTCACAATTTCCAGGCTAGCGTTATTATCCAGGGTTTTTTACTCAGTTGCTCAGGTTTCTGGCTCTCAGTGGTTCATTTCTCAGGAAGAGGTTAACAGATTCTCCTGCCAGCCCCATGACACTGAGTACCAGCAAAGAGGTGACTGAAAACAAGTCTGGGTAAATGTCTTGTTTGGGTGCTTGTAATCTGACTCAGCAGCTCAGACCTTGATTTTTATCTTCTCAAATGAGTGGGTGGGTGGGATAGGTGATAACAGTTCAAAGAAATGGATTTTCTAACATCTGGAGCCAAAAGGAGGGATGGTGTTTTACAGTAAGGGCTATCTACTGTGGTATTACTAATTCAGTTGCTTGCCTCATTTCTGTAGCCTTTTGCAGCTGGAATGGTGGCTTATCCATTCCTGTTTCCTACAGGATGCTTACTTGGAATATTTTAGAAATTTTAAATATACTTTATCTTTCCCCCATGACTTTATTACACCTGAGGCAAATACAGTGAGTGAGTGTAGGTGAACATCATGCATTAAAAATATAGTGAGGTAACATGGCTGGCAATTGAAGGAAAGAAAGTTTGCTAAAGTTTGGTTGGGAAGTTCTCCCCCAAACTGTGAATGAAAAAAGTAATCTCTGTCTTCCCAAAAAGTGTTTGTTTTTTTGTTTGTTTGTTTTTTAAAGTGCAGAAATTGGAGTGTTTTTCAGGCTTTGGACATCCACAGGAAAATCTACATTGCTTTCAGGGAATTTGTATGAAAATAAAATAACTTTTTTTTGGCCATATTTGGCTAGGTCTGAGAGAGCATGGAGCATTTTTTTTTTCTTCTTTTTTAAACCAACACCACTGTAAACCAGGTTCAAACAGAAGATTTACATGGGTTTGGATTCCTCTGGTGGGTTTGTCTTGGGCCTTTGCAGCCTGGGGCAGGCCCAAGGGGGCAGGCCGATGCTGGGCCTCTCCCAGGGATTCAGGACTTTTAGCTGTGCTCAGTCTCCATTGCCACAAGCTAGGCTGACTGCTGGCCTGCTCCTCACACTCGCTGCTGACTTGCTGTGATTCTGGTAGTTTTAGGTCCAGCTCTTGCAGAGTTATGAAGCAAAAGAAAAGCCCCGTGGCTATTCTTGCCATTTGTTGCTGGCGTGGGGACTCAGGCCCTGGCTGACCATCTCACGTGTTGGATTTGTGGCCTCCTGTGACTCAAAGCCTCGTTGTTTTTTGTTTGTTTGTTTGTTTTCTCCTGATTTTCCAAACTGGATGCTGGAACAGATGATATGAGGATTTGGGGAAAGCAAAGGGCCTTCAACCCCCTAAAGTGGTAAAATGAGATCTGCTGGCTCAGGTGAGTGTTGCTGCCAAGCCCCAGTGCCTGGTGGCTGTGAGATGTCAGCCTCTCAGGGCAGAGGGACTCAGGTCTTCAGGCTGCTCTCACATCTTTCATGCTTTGTCCTGGCTGTGTGGTTGGGCTTCCTTGGCCAACCTGTCACACCATCAATAGTCCCTGAGTATGTTCTCCCTCTTGCCAGCATGGTTAGGCATGGTACAGCACTGGGGAAGCTCCTCTCTAAAGGTCACAACATCCTTTGGCCTTTGTGCGGCCTAGATGGGCAAGCCCAGTCCCTCCAGTTTCCTCCAAGTGGTCTTGTAATAGTTCCTGCTGGAGGCGGAATGATCCAGGTCTTGATGGATCTGGTATGTCTGGTTTTGTCCAACATTTGGACAGCAGGGTTTCTCAGGTTTTTTGTTGGCATAAATCAAGGATTAGCAGTTGTACATGTAGGATGTGCTAGATTATAGATGGGCCTGAAATTGTATGATCTGAGAAACTTCTGCTAGTCTCATTGGAGGGAGAAGTCCTATAATGAAAAGATTTCTTGCCATTAAACATGAGTGGAGAGAAAGAATCACGGAGTTTTAAAGGGACTTTCCAAATACAAAAAGTTTGCAGAGGGAAAGCTTGTCTAGGGCCCCAGAATTTCTAAGTGTCACACCAGTATTGTAGTCATGAAAAGAAAGCATCTTCACTTAGCCCAATATGCAGATGCAAAGTATTTTGGAACCTCATTATACAGAGTGTAAATGTAAAATGATGTTTTTCTGGGGTGTCTGGGTGGTTAAAAGCTCTGAGCAGAGATGTGAAAGGAATTACCTGCTGCAAGCCTGGGAGTGGGCACATTGCAGCATATCCTAGGGCTTTTACTGTCAGCTGCAAAATTGGGAGCATATTTATTCTCTTCACATGATGAATCTGTTGGTTTTCTGGGAAGCTGAGACCCCGTGGGGTGTGCTATGTTCACAAATCAGCTTGGATGCCATTAGCTCAGTGTTGATCACTCCTACACCTCAAATCGAAACAAAACAAAAACCAAACCAAAAATACCAGAAAATCGTCCCTTCTCCCCCTAAACTCTTCCAGTTTTCCATATTGATCTGAGCAGTGCCTTACTGACTTTATTTCAGTTCATTGTTATTCTTAACTGGGGAATTCCCATTTAATGGTGTATTGGACAGATTGTGCTTGACACCATTCCCCTTTCCTTCCATGCTATTTTCACAGAATAATGTGAGATGATCTTTGGCAAGTCCCCTTTTGTTTAAAAGAAAATCCAAATGGAGGAATCAGATTGATTGCTGGCTCTGTGTGCTTTTCTGTTCACTGGAACATCTTCCCGTTGTAGTAACATCAAATGTAAAGACTGAGGAACTTGTCGTGGCAGGTGCCAACTCTTGGGAATACAAACGCTCAGCTGTACGAGTTATCTCTGTTGCAGCCACACTGTGGAAGCTATTAGGTAGAGGATGCAGTAAGGTACAAGGGAATGAGTCCACGGAGGTGCTTCGTGGTGAGGTCATAAACCACAAGAGCAATGTGTGGATCGGCTGGTGATGTCAGCTGAAACCTGGGATGGAATTCCTCTCCTGGCTGGGAGAGGACTTCTCTCTGACTTTTGTTGTTGCTGCTGCTTTTAAAGGATTGGTTCCCAAAGCTGGAGGCCCTGCTATGGAGTGGCTGCAGCAGTGTTAAAGGCGGAAACGTTGCTGTGTTTCAGTTTTAGACAATCTTCTGCTTTCTATTTCCAATATCACAAAGTATTTTGCATTCACAAAGCATCTCTTCCTTTCTAAAAGCTGCAGGCAGGCTGCTTGAATGAGGAAAGGTCATTTAGTATTAGTAGGAACCACAAACCCAATTGCTGGAAAAATCAATGTAGCCTGTGCTTTGGAGCACCTGTTACCACACTGTGCATGTTACTTACATACGTGTGCAGATGAAGTTGTAGAAAAATGGGGAGCCTAAGACAGGCAATTCTCTTTTTGCTCAATGGTTGCAAGCAGAGGAGAGATCACACGTGGAAGAAATTCACCCAGCTCAGTCCTGCTCTGCTGTAGAATCAGGCTGCGATGTGAAAACATAAGGGTGAATCAGAAGGTACCATCATCAGCCAGGAACATCTCTTCTCCTCTGTGTTTGTGGAGGACTCAGGTGTAGGCACGCTGCTAATGGAAGGGCTCTTTCCCTAATGGTTTCTGCAGTGACACCTTTCCTTCTGGGAAGCACCTGGGGCTTCTCTGTGCCTGCACGCAAACCCTGCTGCCTCGGAAAGAGGAGCTCTGCTCGTCCTCCCCAGCTGCCTCTCCCCGGAGGGGCTTCCCCACCATGATCTCATGGAGCTCTAATGGTAATTATTGTCATCTCATGGCTCAGCGGTGTCTGCCTTGAGATGAACCAAGCGTATGGCTTTTGATACCTATCTCGGTGAGAGGCACATGTTTTCTCGCACATGCTTCTCTACTACCCGCAGTTTGCACTCTGCAGACAAACACAAGCTGAATTCTGCTTCTGTTTCTTGTAGGTAAATACATATGCAACTGGGTAAAAGGACTGGAATGCAATTAAATTCCTTATCACCATGTGTACTAGCCTTTTCAGGTGTAAGCAATGTGTCATTGCAAATGAAGAAAAATAAGCAGTAAAAAGTGTTGCAAATGCAGTTTTCTTACTCCCTCTTCATTTTGCTGAGTAAATAACTTTGTAGTTTTTTTAAAAATTATTTTCCAAGTTATTTTTTTTCCTTTTTAATCTTGAGGTTGTCATTTCAGCTTGAAAAACACAAAGCTTCTATTCCCACAGCTTTGCTCCCAGAGTTTCTCCCCAGCCTGGCGCGAGTCTTTAGTGATGGTGGGCCATACAGTTTCTTGAGCTTCCCTCTTTTCTTTTTTCCTTCTAAAATAACGATCTGTGTGCTCAGCAATTGGCAAGGCTTAAAACTTGTGTGCGTTTAGGAAAGCAGTGTGGAAATAACTGGGTGTTTTGGGATCACTTTGCTTTTTCCCTTTCGATACCTTTTTTTTTCCTGATTTTGCAGGGTCAAGAGCTTTAGAAACTCGTATGCATCAAAACCAGGGCAGACCTGTAACTGCCCCCACACCCAGTTACATCCTTGCTTATCTGCTTGTGCTGCTGTATTGAAGAGAAGAAAAAAGTGATTTGGAGTGCTCAGGAAAACCTCAGCCTGGCAGCACAGTTGTACTCTGTAGTCTGGTTTTTTTTTTTTTTTTTCCTCTCTGCAGCCTGGCTCTGGAGAGGAGACCTCCATTTGCCTCCTCTGGCTGGAGGTTTCTCAGTGGGAAGCTCCTTGCTGGAGCGCGGTGCCTCCTTGCTCTGGGAGCAGCACATGAGCTGATCCCTCTGAACAGGTTAAATAAACAGGAGTGTGTTTGGGTTAATTGTCGCTGGTTCTGCTGCTCTCCATTACTGATCTATCTGGGAGTCTGGCCAAGGAGCAGATGTGAGAGACAGCATCATCACCTCCCTCCTCGTCCTCATTGTGTCTGGCTTTATCCTTCTTCTTCTGCCCCCCCTCCACTTTTTTTTTCTATTTTTTTTTCCCCCCTTTGGCTGAGCAAATAGGCCAGATGGCAGTGAGGGGAACAGACAACAAGTGAGCCATGGCATATGGGCAGCCTGTTTAATTTCGGCTCCTGTTGGGAAGTGGCTTGCAGGGAGATAAGTTACAAAAGCAGGAGAGGAGGAGGAGGAGTGCATGTGGGAGGGGAGGAGCAGGAGGAAGGGGCGATCCTTTTTGGGATGAAGCAGCCTAGCTGAGGGAGTTGGGGTGCAGAGGACTGAAGCCCTGGCCACATTGCTGATCCAAAGCAGTAAATTAGCTGTTTGTGTCAGTTTGTGTAGGAAATCTTGTCAGCTGCACGCGGGGAGGAAAGATGGAGCTGTCTGTCCTCAAACGAGGAGGAGGATGTGTCTCCAGTTTCCACCTCGCCGCCCTCCCCCAGGCAAGCTCGCTGCTGCTGGGAGGTGGGACGGGGAGAAGTTCTCCCAGCTGCAGGAGAGGGATCGCGTTGCCCACGGTGGTTTTTATTTGTGCATATGTTTGTGTAGGCATGCGTAAGTGCGCGTGCCTCTGCATCTGTGTATGCCTTTTGCTCGTACAGAGCCATGTGAGATCACTGTAGACTTCTTTGGAGGAAAAGGCATTGCTTTTTGAGTTTTGTTACAAAATTAAATAAAAGGTTGACACAAAACAAGATGAAAGGCAGCTTAGGAGTGATGTATTTTACAGCTATTCCCTTTTTTCCTTTCTTCATGTTCATTTTCTCCTGTTTTACTTTTTGGATTCAAAATGTTAGCTAGGAACTTCGTGCTATCTATTCGCGCAGCTCATGCATTTTGGATTTTGCTGAGGGAGAACACAATGGGTATTGCCTTGAATATGCCTCAGTGATTTAGGGACAAAATTAGACTTAATTGCACTAAATTGTATTTATGTGAGGCTTACTGGCTTTATTTTGACGAATCGGGACTTTTGGAGATGGGGTGGGGTTAGGTCAATTTTTCTTAGTTTTTATAAATGTGTTAATTTTGCATCAAAACTGCATTGAAATGTAGTTGCCAGAAGCATTTGGGTACTTGAGAAGTTTTATTCCCGTTGATGCTCAGTGAAATTTGGGGCTGCTTGGTACCTGCTTCCACCTCTGAAAACTGTTCTCTCAGCATCCTGCGTGGTGGAGTGGGACCCTGGCTCTGCGCGCCCGTGGAAGGGATTTGGCTGCGAGCTCCATGCTTGCCCTTGGCAGGGTCAGAAACCTCCACAAACCAATATCGAGCCCCGTTGGCAGAATACAGACAGCCCTGGACCACGGTTGTGCTCCACGCCTGCACAAAGAACTTTTTATATGACATTAATTCTGCAGAGAAGTTTTTTATTCACCGGAGAGTCTGCGGAGCAATGATTATACATCGCTGTATTGGTGGAGCAGAATTCTAACTTCAAGCTCAGCCATTCCTCCACTGATTAGTTGTAATATGAATAGAAACACAGGGCTGTGATTTATTAGTGAAATATTTAAGATAGATTGTTAAATTATTCAAATAGCAGAGTTTAAAGCAGGCAAGCAAACCAAAAAAAAAAAGTCATCCAAATAAGAGCTTGGCTTTCCTGAATTTGAAGAACTTATATTTGGACTCACTAGATAGCTGAAACAAAAAGTGCTATTTCAATGAGAAGAAAAACACATTTAAAATGAAAGACTTCAGCCTTATTGTCCTACCATCAGACTTAACCTTCAATTTTTCTCCTTCTGATCCCTGCAGACTCGGTCCCCTCAGCACTGCTACAAACTGTTGCAGCCCTCCCTCGTTTCCTACCTCGCAGCTACCACATCTTTGGGCACCCGCCCAAGCTGGCTGCAGTGTTCCTCTTTCTAGGAGTGATAGTGGAGAGGCTTTTTGTCTTACTGTTGGTAACCGGGTGGGGACCTCTCCAGTCTTCCTGCCTGGAGTTTGAATATCACCTCATCTTGTCTTTTTTTTTTTTTTTGTGGAGCTTTAACACTAAATTCCCATCTTTTAAGAATAAGATGTGTTGAAATCCCTAGGTCTTAGGGAATGTTTATTGCTGTTTTCAGTTTCTGTGCACCTAAGTTTCTCCAAATTTGATAGAGATTGCTAGCTCCCACAGCCATATCTATTCTGAATATAAGATCAGTGTGACACTTTAAAAGCAAAATTGATTGGACTTTGACACATCCTCAGTGAAAACACATGGGAAATATGCATCAAAATCTGTAGACAGCTTTGAAAAATTCAGCCCTTTCTCTTCATCTACTCCCATTTCAGCACAAAAAAGAAGCGTTTTTCAAGTCTGACCTCCTAATGCGAGCGCTCCGTCTTGGGCTCTGCAGCTGAGGAGGAGAAAACTTGCAAGGTCTGACTCTTTCAAATACGTGGCAGCTGAAAAGAAGATAATTAGGACAGGCAAATCCAAACAGTACTTTTGCAAATGGTATTTATCCTTTTTTTTGTGTGTGTCTATATTCTACTTCTCCACCTGCCTTCAAAGGGAAGCTGATAAAAAGGATTTGCTTGGCCTTTTTGTTGCTGGTGCCACATGCATGGGGGAAGGGTGCTGTTTGTATGGTGCTGCAAGACAGATGCTGCAGGTGAAATCACCCCAGAGGGGCCGGTGCCATCCGGAGGGGGCAGCTCGTGGGACTGGAGCCCTTCTTTTTTCTGTTTCTGTTCTCTGGGGCTTTGCTGTGATGTGGGACCAGGTCCTTTAGGGCTCGTGGGTGAACGCAAGTGTTTATGGAACAGTCGACTCTGTCCACAGCGGCAACCATCACGTAATGCTTCAGCCTTTGTAGTAGATTGTGTGTGAGAGAGCTGAAAGCGTGGCCAGGAGGGAAGGGGGATTGCTTAGATGTGAAACGCTGGGCTTTTTTTCCTTGGAAAGAGCCTGCCTGTATTCTTTTATGCTTTTCAGGCTCAAGGCTGAGAGCGAGCGTGCGTGTGTGCGAGGGCGTGCGCGCGGCTGTGCCCATACAGTTGCTCAAGTGGGAAAAAACCACGTTTGTGGTTCACACAGGAGGAATTTCTGATGAAGACAACAGTGCTAAGCAGAAAGGCACATCCTGATCTCTGGAAAGTGAGGGGCAGGCTGGCGCACACAGGCGCACATACACTCTGGGCTCTGCATAATGCGCGCAGAGCGCTGCCCTTTAATGAACGTAACCTGTGGCGGCTGGGCTGCAGCCGGCCAGACCCCGCCATTAATAAACTGGGAACATTCTTCTCCTTTTTAGTCCCTTTCAATGCCAGCCCTGCGGTTTGATCTCCCTTGAATGCTGCTCCCCCTCATTTGGGGCTCCAATTCTGAGAAGATTTGGTGCATTGTTTGAGGTCGCAGGATGTCGGATTGATTTCGAAGCTTTTGTATTGACTCCAGGCTCCTGAATGAAGCTGTCATGTGTGTCTGTGGTTGGCTAGCAGGCTGTCCGGCTGCAAGCTGTGCCTTCCTTTGTTGTTTAGGCCTCATTGAGCTGAGGGAAGAGGCTCATTTCAGGGTGATTTACCACCACCCAAACACCAGCTGTCTGTTGTACTGCTGCTTGCCTCCACCTTGGATTCAGTTCCCATTTCCCTTCATTCCCCCCTTTTCCTCTCCCACTCTACTACATCCCTCTGTAGGCACTTGGGCATGGTTTCCTCAAGACTTGTGGCAACTTAGAGAACAGCATAAAAACCTTAAATGTTGTGTGTGTTGTTCTTTCCAATGTCATTTATGCAATGATTTCCATTTAAAGGTAGCCACGAGGCTCAGTGGCAGGGCAGCAGGGTGAATTGCCGCCCTGCCTCACGCGGGGTGTCGGGAAGGTGCGCGAGTGCCTGGCCCTGGCTCGTGAGGCGGGAGCAGAGCTGGGCGTTTAGAGGAGATGCTGCGCGAGCGGCACCTCGGCGGCTGCTGGCACCGTCCCGCTTTTGGCAGGATTTGCGGCTTTGTTGCTCAGAGGCCTTTGGAGGTGCGAGAGAAGGGCTGCGCCAGCGCCTTGGGGGTGAGGCTATTGCCAGTATTTCGATGGCCGTTGCTCAAACGTGCTGAAATCTGACGAGAACCGAGTAGATAGAGCCCAGACGGACTTGCTGGTGGCCACATGATGGGCAGCACGGCGCTGCAGATCCAGGCTCACCCCTCTGGCCACAGACCTGGGGGAGTGGGACGATGCCCCTAACTCGTCTTGCTGACCCCTGAGGTGTGTGAAAACCTGCTTCGGGTGACTTTGTCACCCCTCAGAAGGGTCAGCTTTGGGTGCTTGTCGTGGGGCTGGGAGCACATGAGCTGGGTGCGTGCCACCAAGTGAAACCAAGCTTATCGTCTTGGGACAGCAGAACGGCAACGTGAAGTTAAACACCTTCAGTGACCAGATTTTGCTGCCCCTTTCTTTTTTCCTTCTTTAACGAGGCTTCAGGATCCTCCCGTGAATGCCAGCCAGCTCTCCCCCAGCACAGAGCCTGGCAGCTCTGCGAGGCCGCCGAATCCACGTGCGTCACGTCTGACTCCTCTAAACGGGGCTGGCAGCGCCGGGGCTCGCCGCAGCCTCCGGGGCTGCCCCGGCGGCGGGGATTTGTGCGCGCTCCGGGGCTGCTGGCGTGAAGCGAGTTGTGACCGGCCCTCATTTAACTTCTGGGTGACGCAGGTCGGTGTTTCTCGACCGCAGGCTGTCAAACTGGTGAGAGATCAGTTCCTGTCACCTGTGAAGCTGAGATAATTAAGCCTGTTATTGTTGTTTCTCTTTTTTTTTTTTTTCTGAAAATTTTGGCCAACTGCTGGAGCCTGTGGTGTGGAGAGGATGGTGAACCCAGTGGGACTCCCCGTGGCAGGGTTATAAGAGGTGGGATAACGGGACCTATGTGCTTTCCTCTTCTGTGCTCACCGATGAGTCTTCTCGCTCCTTGCCTTGGGAAGGGGATGTCTGACGAAAAGTGGGAGCCAGCAGAAGTCAAAGCGAGCTTCTCCACTAGAAATCATTGTGCCTACCTGCTTCTAAACCACAGCACCACATCAAGAGCAAGCAGCACAGGAACACTGAGCAGCAATACATCTGTGAGCTTTCAAGATCACGGTGCTCCTCCCTAATCCCGTTATTAAAAGTCCATGAAACATGGAAATGATGCTCCATAAATTAAGAGCGAATGTCTGTAGCACCTGGTAAGATGAGGCTCTTCTGCCTCCCCTGCAAGCACCAGGAGCACAGGGCTCAGCTGCTGGATGGAGCAGGGAGGGATGTATTAGGAGTCAACAACCGCAGCAGGATAGCCCCAGCGAGGTGTTTTAATTTCTTGACAAACTCCTTGGGCACTAGAAACTGTAAAATAACACACAAATAAACAAACAAAAACTCGCTGACCCTTAGCACCCTGGAGGGCTCTGTTTCAGATTGCTGAATAAAAGCTGAAGTTGCATATGCATGTTTAATGTAACACAAGGCGCGTGCTGCAGAAAGCATGCTTTCTTCTAATCTGGTTCCAGACAGAAGCATCCAAACAGAAGCCCCTTTCCCTATCCCCACTGAACTGCCTGGTGTATGTGAGGAAACCCCTGAATGACAAGGCCTCCATCTGCTCTTAAACGGAGCTGCGACTGGCTGCAAATGTTGTCCATATGCTTTTTTTTTTTTTTTTGCCTTTCAACTTAGCTGCCTAATGTTAGGCACCTATACCCAAATTAAGCATCTGTTCATAAAAGGCTTTCCTAAAAAGGTGGAGGTAGCAGCTAACTCAGGCGATGCCCATTAAGAGGCACATCTGCAGATGGGGAAGGAGATGGGATTATTCAAGCAGTGCATTGGTTTTGTTTGCTTTTTTAGGGAATGGAAAACCCCTGCATTCTTGTACTGTCAAGGAAAAAAAAACCTCTCTCAAGTTTTGGGCTGATATTCCCCCTCTGGTGTTGATTGTCTAAGTGATCGTGACCAACATCTTGCGATTTCTCTCTGTGGAATAAAGCTGGTGATACTTCTAGCCGTGGTTTGCCGTGACATGGGGTTGGCTGGGAGAGTATCCTAGCAGCCAGAGAAGCCAGCCTTTTTCCTTGCTTTGTGGTGTGACAAGGCTACAGTATCTTTTCCTTGTGAGTGACTTTGCAGTGGGTACTGGGACAAGGTGACCAACGGCAAGTGGTGGATGGATGCAGCTGCTTAAATGCAGGTGGGTGGTGCTGCTATGAGCACCCCGAGGTATCCTGCCCATCTGCCAGCTGCCTGGGAGGAAAGGTGGGGGTCTCCCTTAGGTCCTGGTGTATCTCTAACTTGTCTCACATACTCCAGGTGTCTAAAAAGGCTCCAAACGAGTCTCTCCCTGTGCCTCGCTTTCCCATTTCTAACATAATTTGATAAAATTGCTTTAAATTTTAGTTTGTTTCTTTCCGGGGAATGCTTTTAGAATTTAAGATATTACAGATTGAATCGCTGAGGGAGTAGTACAGCCTTTTCAGTGCCATCTTTTTCAGCGTATCTTTTGGGAAGAGGAGAAGGGATGACTTTTGCATATTATCTGGTCTTCCTGAGGCTTGTGAGGTGCTGGGGGCACCAAGCGAGAGACCCCGGCACACTGGGCAGGCTGCGGCTCTCCCAAGGTGATCAGAAGTTTATCTGCCTGTTTGTAACTCCTGCCACCGAGGGTCAGCTCTCCGCTGTGCCCCGACGTTGAGCAATGGCTGCGATTCCTTTTAATCGCGCCCTTTCCCTTCCTCATCATTTAGGGCAGAGCGCTTCCACTTGGCTAAACTCATTAACAGCTTTAATGTTGTGGTTGTCTTTTCCATGTAAATTCATCTGGATGAAATCTTGTGACTCTCCGCGGCTGCACACGAGCAGATTCTCCCTTCATTGCCCAGCAGATGCTGAGGGTGTTTATTTTTCAGCTGCAGACAGCAAAAGTTGGGGAAAAAAAGCAAAGTCTTGGTGTGTGTCTATGAGAAAGCGTGTAAATATGAGGGGTTTATGGGGACTCGACTGGCTGCGTTATTGCTTGAGCTCAAGCAGCATTGTGACCAAACCTAGAATCCCAGCCCCTTTCTGCCATGGGGATTCATCAAGTCCCGATAAGCTCCAAAAAACCTTTGGTGAAAATCTAAAGTGATTCAAATGATCCCTAGAAAAGAACCAGGTTATTGTGAGGGCCCCACTGCTCAGATCACGCTCAGGGTTGTCAGTGAAAAGGAGCCGGTTGAACTCAGCTTATTTCCCAAACTGCTGGCTGTAGGCAAAGGAAGGGCGAGGGGACTTTGTCTCTGCTGGACAAAGCGTGTTATGGATGTTGGGGGGTCTGCGCAAGGAGACCCGAGTGTTACACAAGGGCGGGCTGTTGAATGCCAGACAAGGATTTGCTGGTGGTTATATGGACCGGTTGTCTGAACGTGGGTAAGTTACACCTGTGGGTCTGCATTTTGCCAAATCTAGCTACGCTAGATGCAAATTAGCACTGTCTGGGTAACGGGGAGCAGGAATGCTGGCATCTGAGCTTTACCTCAAGCCACTCCAGGCTGGCAGTTGTGCTCCCTGAACACGATAGATTTGTTCCTGTTCACGTGTGTGTATTATAACACGTAATATTGGGTTAAAACAACCTGTTCCTTTTCATCTTGGTTTGTCCATATTCCCACTGTGTTTTGCTACACACCGTGCTTTCCTTCTGCCCCTATGTGGCTTCCCTGATGCAGTGATGTTGGTCCTTGGGGAAGTCTCCTTAGCAGCTTGGGAGCTAATGCTTCCTGGAAGGGCATCTCCCAGCAATGCAGGACGAGTCCGCAGGCTTCCCTAATGCCCTCTCTTCCCCTGCCTCTGGTCATAAATATAAGCATGTTGGTCTTTAGTTGTTCGGATTGTGACGATGTTTTTCTTGCCTTCTCTCTTGCAGGGAAAAGTCATCGGAGATGCAAAACTGCTCATGAGTTGTGGTTGCAGAAAAGGGAAAAATGCTCAAGTGAAAGACTCGGATCAGGTCAGTCAATATGTGCTTTAACTGGTGGAGAAATAAAAGAATGTATTAATATTTGATTGATTTAAGCAGTGCTGTTGCATATCAGGGTTTCTGGACGCAAATGGAGTCTTTGGCATGGTTGACAATGATACTACGTTCATGTTTTTGCATTTGTTATTCGTAGAAAAAAAACTTTGAGCAAGATCAAGGATTCATTGCACTAGGAGCTGTGAATGCCCTAGCCTGACTTACTCCCATCTGGTTTGTTTATTCATGAATTCTGTTTCTTTACAATAATCCACTCCAGGCAATGCCTTTCTTAAAGACTATTGCAATTCCTTGCTGGCTACATGCATGCAACCTTTGGTCTCAAACTGTAGCTGCCTGGATATGCGATCGTTATAGAGAAACGTGCCATTTGTTGCATGCTTTTGTTCTGAAGTGACACCATCAAAAGAACATTCTTTATTGAGGTTACTCGTGATAGACGTGTAAAAACTTGTTCACAAACTGAAAAGTGATGGCCAGGTTTCAATATTCATTGCTCAGAGTGAATGGCCTCTTATTCTAAAATTGGCCAAATTGTCGTCAGTGGGACTACTTGCGGGGTCCAGCAATTGCAGGCGAGGTGGGCTGCGCTCTGAATGACAGCCAGCTGGTGGTCTCTTCCTACCAGTTTGCACTTATTCAGACCAGCTGAGTTTGTCCCCGTCAAAAGTTTTGGTGGTTATTGCCTTCTGGGTTTGTAACTAAAGAGATGTGTGAATCCAGAGATCATTTGTCCCAAAGATGAAACAAAATTTGATTTGAGCAGAAGCGTTTTTATAAATACTGGGTCATCAAACGTTCGGTGTGGTGGAGGGAAGCAGCTGATCCCAAATATCAAATAACTGGCTGTGCATTCTCTCGTGCAGCTTGTGAACACTGTGACCAGCTATAGACCCAAAGCAGATTCAGTGTCCAGAAAGCTCCAGGAGCTCCAGATAATTTGTCAATGGGAAAAAAGGCTGAGTTCTCATAAGGAAAAGTGTTTTTCATTTTCAACATGCGTGTTCTTCAATGCTAATTAACGGTGTTCCTGAGCCTTGTTTTGTTAATACCTGAGGAGATCTGAGGACAGATCTGTCTATCCTGCGGTGGGCTGTGTTGTGGGGAATGCTGGTCGCATTTACAAACGCTTTGGAAGACTCAGTCTTTTTTTTTAATTAGTATTTTTAAATAACAAATTCATTGTCATGCGCCATACTATCAGTTCACTGTTGAGACAAGGATGCATATGAATCTTCTTTAAAAAATAGCTTCCTATTCTTACAAATACAAGCTTAATTTCCTTAAGTTGAAATTCTAACATACAAGGAGAAAATTAATTTAGAAATGAAACACTTTCACCAATTTTACTCTTGTGTTCTGATGTACAGTGGTTGAATCGCTCTTGGTTTACAACAGGGCTAGATCAGGGTCAAACCTCTTGCAGTAGAGACTAAAAATGAGAAGGGAACATCTCGATTGCGGGAGAGAGGGGGGTTACAAAATACCATCTCTAACAAACCCTGAGCACTGGACCTAAAACTCATTGCTCACAATACTTTATATATATCACAATACTTTATATATATACTATAGAGTGCGCAATAGTTTTTGGAGTGAAAAATAATCTCAGTCTCTTGAATGTTTTGTGGGACAGTAATGTTCTGAAATCTAATTTCAGACGCCTAGTGACGCGTTGTCCGATTCAGTGCCTCTTTTTTGCTGCATCGGCGTAAAGTATTGGGCGAGTGCTTGATGCGGAGGCTGTAAAGTACGTTCGCTGTGCCTCTGGCAGGATGCTGTCAGGATTTCAGGGGACAGGGGGTGGGTGGGGAGGCAGTTCGTACAGGAGGGTGGGTGGCACTGTGGGACGTTCGTCTGTGAATGCAGGACCTCAGCTCAGCTTATAAATTATCCCCTGGGTCTTGTAGGTAAACACAGACTTCTATGGTGACATTGGCTGGGAAAGGCAAACACTTGCCGACGATTGTAGGCTAATCCTTCAGGACACTAATTGCCAGAAAACCAAGGAAGCATTATTTTAGGAACAGATTGTTTCACTTTGTGAAGGGGAAAAACACTGCGCTGGATTGAGTTTTGTTTGCTGAGGTCTTTCTCTTCCTGCCCCCAGTCTCAGATTTTAAAGATTTACCGGGAGCTTTTTCTTTCCTTTTTTTTTTTTTCGGTCTTGCTTTGTGTTTTCTCTTGAGGCCATTGTAACTTTCTGCAAAAATACAACTTAGTTTTCATTTTCTTGAATGTAAGCATAAACAGGTATGTGTTTTTTATACCATAAGCCATATATATACCATATATATAAAGGTTTGGGACTAGCCACCTCCACTGTGGCTGAAGTTTTGCAAAAAATAATATGGTGCTTTTCAAAGGTTTTCTTTTTTTTCGTACTTTGGAAACACAAAAAGTCCTAGACGTACCACCGTACCATTGAAAATCCCCACCTTAACCAAGGCATGACCCCACTGCTGAGGATTTCATTTACTGGTATTTCTGCAGTGTGCCTCTGGAAGGGAGGGCACCTTGAGCTCCTTGACCTGTGGTGTGCTTCCTGGGTCTGACACCCAAAGGCACTACATTCCTGTCCTCCCTCCTCCTTCTGTGCCGTGGATGGTCTTGATGAAGCTTTGGGTCAGTGGAGTGGGATGACTGAGAGAAGTCTGGAAATAAGGCCACCTCTTGGCAGCAAAACCGCCGTGTCCTTGGCTGCCATTGGCACCGCTTCCAGTTGTTTGTGTGCTTTGCGGGAGTGAAATTCATGCGAGCTCCGGGACCCAGAACCAACTCTCTGCACCACAGACATCCTACTGTAATTGTAAGGTTCATATATGCTCTTCAGAGTGGTTATTAGTTTCCCAGTAATTTATGCCTCCCCATAAATTATTATACTGTTGCTTATTATTTGAGGTGCGTTGTTGCATAAGAATGGCAATCCTGGGCTAGGCTTTCCTTGTGCTAAATAGTACATTAACATAAAGCAGGAAAAATGCTTCCTGGGGAGTGATTTCAGCTGTGTCATTTCTGCACTTTCTGAAGGAAGCAAAATGTCATTTAAAAACAGGGGAAAACTGTGTGGGATGACAAATAGTGTGTGTATTAAGGGTGTGCATAAGGTTGACAACCAGAAGTACCAAAGAGCTCCATATTCTCAACACGTGCAGCTCTGCTTTTGTGGGGCTTAGTTTTATTTGGTTTTCCCTGCTTCTCCCAAAAGGTAGGCAGCTCATCAATGCTTAACTGCTCTTATTCTCTGTTTTTTTTTTTGTTTTTTTTTTCTTTTTTGCTTAACTTTTCTGGTGGCTTGTGTGAATTCAAGTGTTACTGAAAACTTGGGTCCTCCTTGTATTTCTGTGTGTTTGTTTTTGGTTTTAATATGACAAATGTATGCTTCCTCTGGAAACGGTATCCATGCTGCAAAGTAATTATTTAGTGAATGGTGGATCCAGTTCATGTTGGCAAGGATCAGATTAATCATTATTAATCATGACCCCTCTGACAGTAACCTCATCCCTTGCCTGAGTGCTGTTCCATATGAAGAAGTAACAGCTATTAGGGGATGCTCAGGCCGCTGCTCTCATTGCACCAGCACAGGGCTCAGGACTTCTGGCAGGGGGCAGAGGAACTCGGTTCCAAATCAAAAATAGATGCACATGGTCCACGTTCCAGAAATGAAATAGGCAGCTTCCCCTGGGGGCTTCTTCGGCCTCATCTGAGCGTCCTCCTTTCCCCTGAAGCCTCCTGAGAGCGTGCCTCCTTCCAAAGGTTGAATTCAGTGCTGGGCATGAAACAATCTCTCTGGTGTGTTTTTTTATTTGCCTGCTTTGATTTATTTTTTTTTTTTGAATTTGGGTAGATCCCAGTGCAACTTAATGCACGTGGAGGCCAGATCCTTGCAGTCTATTACAAGGATGAGATTTTAACGTCTAACCTAGTGGCTGCCGCAGGTTTCAGCTCTGGGACTCCAATTGTCCCAAATAGTCCCCAAATCAACCACTTTTTGAGGATTTCTGGATTCTTTGAAGAAACATCGCACTGCAGAGGGGGGGCACGCAGCAGGGTTCACATTGGGCACAAAGCTGTGAGGAGTCCAGCTTCTCTCTCCAGGTCACTGGACTGGGGATTGCAGGCCCATAGAGAATATGTGTGTGTGTGTATACGTATATATATATCCATCCTTACTGCTTGTGACACCATCGAACTGCTGACAGCAGACAGTAATTTAATTCATATTTGTTCTGGCCTTCCTAGCCCTATAAGCTCTTTATAGTAAGGTAAGGCACTGCTATCAATGGCTGTCATCCTAATTTCAACAAAAGCACAATGGTTGCAATTCTGGCCTGAAACCAGCTATCTTCCCAACCCCCACTCCCCAAAATTCACCTTTTTAAAACCAGGACAAAACGGCGTAGAAGAGAGCAAAGGAGAGAACATCTTTTGTCTATCTAGCTCTTCGATACCTGGAGGGTAGCAGTAGAAACTCGGAGCAAACCTGCCACGCTCTTTTGATCTCTGCCAAAGTTGTTGTGGGAGTAGCATTGTTTAATGGTTGAAGGAATTTATTGAAGAATAAAAGTAACAGCAGAGACAAAGGGCCCAATACAAATTATCTGGTAAACCACTGTCAAATTTTACGTGCTCAGGGCTACTGGTAATTTCCCGTCCTAAAAAACAGGGGGGGAGCTCGAGGGGAGGAAAGGGGGGTAAAAAGTTTATAAATAAACCCACCTCTTTAAATAGCTAACTGGCCTGGCCTGAACTGTGTCGGAGCTAAGTTCCTTTGGCAGCTGTGCTGCGAGGTCTGGTGAGGGAGTAGCTGAGGGCTGAGACCAGGTTTCGGGGAATCTGCCTCAGCCTCGCTGGCTCTGCCTTGCGTTCTTCCACTTGTCAGCAAGAAATGCACTGGAGCACGAAACGAGGCAGTGCAAAGGCTCCCACAGCCACACTCCGTCCGAGCAAGTCTGGATCACACCCCCGTGGTTAATGTTTCCCTCCGCTAGAAGGAATACGAGCAAGAAAAATAAATGAAAGCATTGGCTAACTGTTGGAAGTGCACGGGTGGACAAAAGCAGAAGGAGAGATTTGGGGGAGTGAGGGTATGCCTGCATCACCTGCTCTGAGGTTATGGGAGAGATTTAATCTCTGCGTGAAAAATCATTGGATTCTGTGTGGGTTTTAAAAAGATAGAACAAGTAAAATACGAAGAGAGAGGACATTAATTGTCTGAGGTGATCATGTAAGGAACATAGGACGATAGGAAACTTTCCAAGATCATCCAGTCCTTTGAGATCTCAGGCAACTTACATGTAACAGCACTGATAAGCACATCCCTTCTGGCACTGGTATTAAAAGCAATCCTTGTAGCTCTGTCATTACATGCATCCCACCATTTGTCTTTTACTTTCCAAAATACTCATATAATCACTGCACCTTGTTCCTGCCACCAGATTAGGTCTTTTTACCCCTAATGACGTGAGTGTTGGTCTCAGCAAGGTGGACTGACTTTGCTTTTCCATTCATCCATCACAATTTTCTGGCTAGTGGCAGTGCTGTAGGGGGGAAATAGTTCCACTTGGTAAATCAAAATGCTGGAGAAAATTTAATCTCATATATAATATATATAATCTTTATATATATATTATAAAACTGAGAATTTCTTCCTCTCAGTGGCACCTGATGGGGAACAAGAACTATTTGAATGAGAGACTCACCACCTACCATTTCTCTGGACCTCCCAGATCTCCAGAGCAGCTGTGCTTTGGTAATCGCTGAATCTAGTGCTAAGCACCTGTGTTCCTGGTGGTTGGGAAAGTTTTTGGTTTCAGTCATCTGTTGTGTGGAATGGAAGTAGTTGTGAAATGGAAGTTGGATGGTTAAGTCCTCATTCTTCAAATTTATGTAAGTTTTGAAGGGTCGGTGTTATAAAAGAAACTTCCTAAATGTAAGCCTCTGAACAAAAGAGATGGAGGTTATGGGTGTCCTTTACAAGTTCAGCTGTAATAGGCTTGGGTTGCAGCGGGTTACACCTCCTTGCATACAATGCCATTGGTAAGCTGACATTTCTAATGACCTTTTATAATCACCTATTTCCTTTTCTCGCTCATTTTATGAATAGTCTTGCACTCAGTTCAAGAGTTTCCCACCTCACAGTCTCCTCTTACAGTTCATATTCATTTCAGAATGGGTTGGGCTTCCTGTAAAGCGTAGCACAGTGTAGAGTGAAGTTCAATAGAGCCTTCCCTTTCTACAGGAAAGGAGGGGGGAGGGCCAAAAACCTCATAGTGCCCTTTTGCAGGAAAGGCTCCAGAAACGGCAGACGGCAAATTGCTTTTCTCTTCTGAGGCAGTTCTGAATGCATGCTCTAACACGGCGTCCTGCCCCTGCTCGAGATGTAAAACTCCGGGCTCTGACCTTTTCCAGCGAGCGATGACCCCATGGCACTTTCCCGCCTGAGCTGGAGTACGAGAGTCCTGGCGATGAGGTTTTGTCCAGGTTCTCATTCAAGAAATGTATTTGCCAACTTGACTTGACCCCGCGCCTTCGGTGGGATACGTTATTCTTCGCTTCCTGCCTTAAATTGCTGTGTACTGCCACCTTGCATTGATGGGTCCTCTGTTCCATCTCGGAGGTAGGGTCATTTCAGTGGTGGATGAAGGGAAGCTGTATGGTTTTGAAAAGCAGTTTGAGAGCCCTCTGAATGAAAAGTGCTTCACACATGAAAAAATTAGTGTTATCAGTTATCATCAGACTCAAATCCTGAAATGTGGAAGGGTCATTTACGCTCATCAAATGCAAACATGGAGTGTGCTAAAAGAGAACTAACGCAGCTGAAGAAAACGCTGTCTCATGTCATTTCAGGCTTGCAATCCAAGGGGGCATTAATAACTATTTTGTTGCCTTCATTGATCTCTCTATACGGACGGAGATAGAGAGAGTTGGAAGCGAGAGGCTTCCGTGCTGAACCTCTCCACGTGGTCCCATCCCTCCCGTTAGCAGCTAAGAGGAGATGCGATCAGGGCAGGGAACACATGCAGGTGAATGGGGAAGAGGTGTAAGTGAAGGTTTGGGCTGGTCCATTTGATTACCACTGACTCAGGACCACCTTTCCATGTCACTCTGTGCAACTCTGGTTGCATTTGCTCCCTTTCCTGCTGTCTTTTGTTCCCATTTCCCCGTAGCGGATGCCAACGTGTGAAGACGCCATGGCAGGGTCAACACCAGTCAGCCACCTTTAGGATGGCAGATGCCATGCGAATCCAGATCTCATCTGCTTGGAGGTTCGTGCAAACTGAACGGCCTGCTGAGAGCTGTGAGGTGCAAGGAAAGTGCAAAGGCTTCGTGGAGGGTGGCAGATGGAGAGAAAGACCCGCTCATTGCTTACAGCATCATGCTTGCAGCTTTGTGGAGCACTTCACACTCATCTCGGCGTGGGTGCAGAATGGTGGCAGTTTGCACCCACTTTTTACTCACATTGTACCAGACTCAGTGTCAAGACAAGATGAAATTGAGGTCCTAAATCTCCGCAGATGAGCTCTCTGGAGTTGTACGCGATATGGTGGTTCTGCATTCAGCAGGTATTCAGTCATGACGTTGGTTATTCACAGAAAACTTGTTCATTTGGGTTTTCCAGTAGCTCACGTAGTGACTATTCCTGATTTTCTCATGGGAGCCTGTTCTGCTGTTGAGTTGACCATACTGATAGAAACATTTTTTGCCTTTGTTATATTTTTATGTCCTTTTACTTTTTGTTATATCCCATTTTGTGAGTTTCTTGCTTGAGCATACAAGTCTGGATTTGTGAGAGACAGCAGCAGCCTACGGTGTATATATACCTTGGGTTTAAAGTTTCATTATTATAGGTCAAAATCAGTTTTGAAAACAATACCTCCTGGAAGCCACTCAGAAAACTCTGTCAAATAAAGCTATAACCAACATGGTCTTTGTAGAAGAAAAAAAAAAAATCCTTTTTGCAGGGGAGAAATCATTCAAGCTATACTTTGAAAGGCTTTATAGCAGGTGGGAGAAGTGGTTCGGTGTGTCCTGAGTCAGCTTACCCTTCAGAGATGCTGCTTCAGTCCCTCCGTCTGCCACAGGTTTCCAACACAACCAGACATGATTTAGTTCCCACAAGACCTCAGCTCTCTTTGTAAAGCAGGGAAAGCAGCGTGGATATCCTTCATGCTAAAGACTGGGGAGCACTCGGATATTAGAGTGACGTAGGCCTTACCTGAGACAGCTTAGCACCAGCTTGAAATATAGGGTGGTTCCTAATAGCATCCTAACAGAGGGATGTTTTATTATTATTTTTTTTAATGTTGTATCTTTAAAAGAACCAGACAAAAATCTGATCTGAAGTATGGGGGGAGGGCGGGAGAAGCCATATGATTTGCTGCAGGAGTAAATCCCACTGCAACTGGTTCCAGCCTGGAGAATGTATTCACAACTGGGTTATAAACCCTCAAAACCACTCAACGTAACCTTAACTACCACGACGTTACTAAGGCTGTGTAATGGGATTGTCCTGCCGTGGCTCATGGGCACGTTTTAAGTGTCATCGGTTTAGTCTCCAACTGGAGGCTGTTCAGTGCAAAACCATTTCAGCAACTGCATCTTACATGCAGGAATGATCGAATATTCATGGATTTTCTTTTGTTGGGAAAAAAAGCAGAGGAAAATGAAAAGCCACAGGAAACCACACTGTCCTTCCGCAAGTAGTTGAGTATTTTTGGAGGGCAGCTGAATCAGTCTGGCAGCTGAGTGTCGGTGTGGGCGACCAGGAAATCGGCTCTCATTCTCCAGCGCTGATCTGTTCTACAAACTTAGCCAAGTTATTTCACCTTAGTTTTCCCTCTTAGCCTTATCTGCTCAAGGATGTGAGTTATTTGACAGGGGAGTTATTTCACTCTGTTGTTGCAATGGGTTAGTCTCTACTTGCAAGACTGAGCAAATAGGGACAAGCTATGAGGGATGAGGCCCCGCCAAAGATGCCCGTTGTGAATATTTTAGTAGTTGATGCCAAGCTCTTCATAAAGAACTCAAAATGTTTTGGAACGGAGTGGGAAGTGACTGCCTTACCCCAAAGCTGGGGTCAGGAAAGGTGACAAAATTAACTGTCCCAACCCAACATCCTTCTCAAGGTGCCCTGGGCCACCGACCATTTACCTGTCATGGTGCAGGCATGGGAAAACGTGTGAGGATGAGGTGGTGTAAGAGTTTCCACTTGGCTGCAAGTACTTGTGTTGTCTATAAGCGTTAGGGGCCAAGGCTCGAGTAATTGTCCTAAGGCCTCCCGAGTATCTGTAAGCAGGAAGACAAGGAGATGCCACTTTCTGTGGACTCTGGTCCCCAGCGCTGCAAGCTGAGAGCTGTTGTAGGTGCTTTGCAGGGCACCCCTATGGTTTGATGTTAGATCGCTTGGGCTGTGTGCAGCCTCCACATCCGTACCTCCCTGACTGTGCGGGGAGCGGAGGCTCTGAGTTGAGCCGTGGCTGTGTTCACGTGGAGGTCGCTGAAATCTCTCTCTCAACGCCCTCCCTAGAGGTCAGCGGTTGTACTTGGAAAACAAGAGAACGATTCCTGATGAATAACAGCCTGCAAAAGCTTTTATATTCTCTTTTTATCATTATCAAATCATGCTGAAGAGGCTGCAGGGCGACAAAACTCTCAAGCTTCATTTTCAAGAAGCTGCTAGGATGAAGACAGGGCATTTCAAAATCAATACTGAAGCCTGTATTCCAAAGAGCAAATGGGAGAGTCATTATAAGCTGCTTTGCTTCTCATCTCTAATTCCCCATATTCATAACTTAAGCCCTGTCATTTGGATTTATCCTCTGTGGCCTGCAGTGACACCAGGAAAAGTCCTCCTTTTTAATTCCGTGGCAAAAAAATAACAACACTGCAGGGTGGGATCATATCTCCACAGAAGTTTAGGGCTTAAATGTTTCACGTTGGGCACCAGATTTTGCTGTCTTCTTCCCCTCCCCTCTCCTCTGCCGTCGCACATCAATCACCCGCCTTCCTAGAGGCCAGAACACAAGCAGCGTGATCCCAGAGAGGAAGGGTTCTGATGGAGCCAACCCTGCAATGGTTACTGCTCTGTCCTCCTAGATGCCATCGCTAGGGCTAACAACAGGCTTTTGCTGCTGGGCGCGTTTCAGCTAGAGTGAAGGAAGCGACAGGGATGGTAATCTAAGAACCCAGCTTTGCAAGCATTAGGTGATCTGATGCATCTCCATCCACTTCTATTTTAGGTGGCTTTCTAGGCTTCTCTTTCCTTTATTACTTCTCGGTTTGTGTTCTCTTGGCACTTACAGCATCATAAATGCACTTTCCTCAAACAGCAATGTTTTTAATTGTGACCTGGAAATGAACCTTAGACCTGACTCAGCCAACCCTCCTGAACTTCTCATAATGCATAAAGGATTGGTGTTGAATTAACTAATGACTTTGAAATAAGAAAGGCTTCCTGTATAGTTTTTTTTTTTTTTT
>VXAA01000273.1:59139-81592 GCA_013399115.1 Anseranas semipalmata
TGGGTTTGTTGGTTTTTTTTTTTTTTTTTATTTGGAAGTCGGGTGTGATTAGAGGAGGTGGTGTTACTCACCTCCAGAAAAATCCCACAACAGTGTGTGCAGGAGAAGCTGATGAACAACAGTTGACTTCTGGCAAGCCCAGGCAATGACAGCTTGTTCCAGCAGCACCGTCTCCCTGCTCCCGTGTTTGTTGAACCGGACTCGAGAACACATGATATTCTGCTGGCAAGTTAGGGAATGAACTTTGGTGGGAACCCAGTACTTGCTCTCATCTGCTAAGCCCTTATTAAACCCCGCTATTACTTTTTCTAGCTCCCCTCTGGACTTTGAATTACACTGCAGCGAACACAGCACACGTGAGTAAGAGCTTAAGGTCTCTCCCGCTTGGGTGGTCCCATTAAAAAGACCAGGTTTGCTGTCTTGGCTGCAGAGCCATTCCAAACATTGCTGCTATTTTTCTTCCCCCAGAATTTCTCACCTGCCTTTTTTTTTTTTTTCCTTTTTTTTCCATGCCCAATCTATTAATATGTGTTTTAACCAGTTAACTTTGGAACCAAAATCTTAACTGCACAGGAGGCAGCTATTCTGAAGGTTCATAAAATATGTATCGGAGCTGGGAATATAAAATGCTCCCATTTTGTAGCAGACAAAATGGATAAAGTGCTGAGTGAAAATTGAGAGGGACCCAACTTCAACCTTTGCAAACCGCTGCCAGTTCCAGTGCGCTGTATTTATTTTGACTCGGAAGGCTCAGTGCGGTCCAGGTGAGGTCATCTGGTGGGGAGCACACGTGTCCCCACGGAGCCGGGAGGGAGGGAAGCCTGCAGGATGCTTCGGCCCCGAGGTGCTGAGCTGCCAGGGAGCGGCGGTGGGAGCGGGGCTGGCAGCCCGTCTGCGTGTTGATCCTGGCGTCAGAGCGTGACGCTGGGGTGGAGGTGCTGTAATGTTTGAGTTCGTTTCTTTTAAGGCAGGCGGGACACTGTGGCTTTTGTATCCTCAGCTGTTTGCCGGGTAGGGGAAGTGGAGGCAATGCTTGACACGCTCCAAGAATTTGGGGACGGGGGAATATACGTAGGTGCGGGTGCCTGCAGTCACTCGTTCACGTGACCCCGCGTGGCAGAGCCTGTTGCTTCGTTTGCACGCCTTTCAGCTTGCCGTCTTTAACCCTTGCCCTCTCAGCACCTGATACCTGCTCAGCACCACTTTACTTTCCCCTCCCTCTGCTCTTGCGTCTTCCCTCCCTCGTCTCGTCAACAAAATTAATAGCTTGGCCAGTTGTCTCTACGAAATTTCACTTTGCTCTCCTGGAGCTCCGTCGCTGCTGCATCCCAGCAGGTGGGAAAGGCTCCTGCGCCCTCTGCGAGGAGCCCCGTCCTCCTCGCTCCCCCCGCCGCCTCCCTGCCAGCAGCGTGTTTGCCAACACTTTGCACGAGGAAGCTGCCTCTATAAAAATAAACCGTGCTGAAATCTGAGAGACAGAAACCACGCCAACCTCACACTTCATTATTGGTAATGGCAACCTATTTGATTTCCATTTGCAAACAGTAGCCTGCATATGTTCCTCACCACGCAGCCCTCATCCCTGCGCCGTTTGCTGCACAACTTCAGGTTCTCCGTGCCTGTCGCTCAGTCTGCTTTGTGGTTTGCTTGCTTTGAGCCACAGGCACCCTGGGCCCAGGGGGAGATGCCTGCTGCACAATTATAGTATGGAAAAAGCCTGTTAAGTCACTGACTTAATTGCCTGGGTACTCACCGCCAGCACAAGGTTGCCATCTGCAACGGGCCTGAGTCTCCTCTCTGACCGGCTTCACCTTTGTAAGGTTTTGCCCCTCACAGCCTGCTTTTAGAGCCGATTGGCCCCAGAGGGGCAGAGCTGCGTTTCTTCCTCTTGTCCCCGGAGAGCACGGCCGCGTGGGCACCGCCTGGGGCCAGCTGGTTGTGCAGCTCCTGCGCCCTGGGTGCTGCCCGAGCTGAGACTTGCAGGGAGATTTGCAGGACCCTCGGCTGGGTCCTGCAAGGGGCTGCAGCCGCGGGGGCCCCCACGAGGGCCCGAGGAGGGGACACATGCGAGGCCGAGGAGGAGCTGCCTGTATTGACTTTCACTTGATTTACTGGAGCAATTGAGTTTGTCAGGGAAATGCGAGACGGGCTCAATCAGCTGTCACACTGAGACACTCCTGTCACTACTGTCAATAGCTTCGAGTTTCTGATCCTTTCTCAGATTAGCTCTGTGCCAGAACATCAAATGAAAAGCTGTTTGGGGCACGGGGAGGGGAGAAAGTCTAAGCAGTTACCTAGGAATCGGTTTACAGACTTCAAAGCGCTGCCAGGTTTATTCTGATGGCATACAGCAATGCGTGCGGAGCAGTAATGCGCTAGGAGTGTAATTTAGACTCTCCTCTTCAGCCCCCAGTTCGCTCCAGACCGGGAGGCAGGGACGGGAGAAGAATAGAGGCATCTCTGCTGATGCACCCGAGTGGCACGCAAATGGCTTTCCTCCCCTGGAAGAGCTGCACTTTAACTTGATGCAATAAGTTGCTTTTCTTATCTTAGCTTTCATCCTGAAGGACTCTTCTACCTTTCTGTCGGTGCTGAAATGAAGCCATTTCTGGTGGCATTGGAGCACAAAAGGCAACAGCCCCAACAATAGGACAGGAGGGGAAAGAAGGGGGACAGGTTTGTTGTGCAGAAACGAGAAAAGGAGTGGGGGGGTCTGGCCAGCCCCTCTGAGCAGCTCTCTGGCGGCGCCGAGCCCCCAGTATGCTATCGTTGTGTGTCAAGGCAAGAGCTTTGTGGCCTGTTAACTTCTGTCAAGACCTTCTCCTTGAATTTTGGTGGGATCTGGGACAGCCCTTATCGCGAGTGTTTCCATCATGAGGGGTGTCCATATGAATGTCTCTATTTATGGGAAGAATAACCCATTGGGAGACTTTTAAAAAAAAAAAAACCCACACACCAAAAAACCCATCAAGGATTTAAATCTCTTTTTGCTGTTCCAGCTGCAACAGCTTATGGCAAGGTGAACTCACCCGTTTACACAGAAACCAAGAGGGTAATGTTAATCCTATTAGAAAAATCATCTACCACCAAAAATATAATAATGGTAGGAGAAGGAATCCTTGTGAGGCAAATTCACAGAGTAATTCCTGGGAATTTACTATTTTCTTGTCAGGGTTGAGACGTTAAACATTTTGTTATCAATACCTGAATGATAAAGATGACTATTTTCCTTCCCCTTTCACAAGGATGTTAAGCACGGGGGAAGCCATGTTGTGCCTTGGTGTTCACCAGCATTGGTGCTACAGGGTTGTGTCTTTAGGGCATGCTCCAGCTTTCTGACCAACGCTGTCCCACAGAGCGAGGCAGTGTCAATAGGGAGGATTGCCCTGCGGAGCACTAATCTTAAGACTGCATTAAAGGAAAAAGTCTAGGTTTTTAATTTTTCCCCATTGCCTGATTCCAGTTTTAGGTTGCTTTTGAGCTCAAAGGATCAAAAGGTTCATCTCTTCCTCATCCAAAATCGCCACTATCCCTCCCAAGTAGCAGCCACGGCAATGTTACGGTGCTTAGCAATATTGAAGCAAGTCCCTGCCCCAAACAGATCACACCTTCCCTCCTCCTCAAGTGCCCAAAAAGAGGACTGTGTAAGTGATCTTTAATACCAAAGGTAACCCTGTTTGATTCTCTTAGTGGCATAAATGTGAAAGTGCATGGAAAAGTATGGAAAAAGCAACAGAAAGGGGGGAAAAAAAAAAAAAAGCAGATTGTCCTTATAGAGCATTTCAAAGCAAATGCTGGATACAAACCTTTCTTTGACCTTCTCCTTAGATCAGTGGTATAGGCAGCTGCTGTGCTTGTGTTACTATTCCAGCGCAGGGGCTGCCCCGCGAGCAAGGTAGGTGTGTCCATGTGTGTCCGTGTGTCTGTGTGCATGTGTGTGCGTGCAGTATTCAACCTGTCAGCCCAAGGCCTTCGGTGCTAGTTTTAGCTCTTTCTGTTTTTTCATAGTTTCCAAGGGGGCGGTGGTTGTTTGTGGGCTTTGTTTATGTTCACTGGGTGACAGGAAACCCAAGAGCTTTGAGTGAATTCGGATATACTCGGGATGCGGGGTGTGAATCTCCAGCCGTTCGTGTTTAAAAGCTTTCATTAAGTTTGAGGAAAGAGGAAGAAAATAAATATCTCGCCGCGTTCTAGCTGCAGGTGGATGAAAGTTTTTCAGCCTGTGGGCCCCTCCAGGACAGTGTAGATACCTATAGAGGGAGAGATTGGAGGAGGGATAAATAAGGCTGGAGTAAAAAAATAATAAAAAAAAAGATATTAAAGCTACAGCTGAAGTTGGATCTGGTCTTTATTTCACGGAGCCCCCTCTGGGCCAGCTGGCCTGGGTGAGACCCTGCCGGAGCGGAGCGCGCCCACCAGCCCCGGGATGGGCTCCGTGGGAGGGGGCGCGGAGGCAGCTCTAATGACTCCCGCTAATTGCCTCCGTCCCAGCAGAAAGGGATGCGGCCGGGGGATGCGCTGGCCCCCTCCGCGCTTGACCTCCCTCGGCCGGGAAGGCAGGTGGGCGCCTGCCGGCAGCAGGGAGACGGGCGCGTGGCAGCTCCGTGTCACCGCAGGAGGGGCTCGGCGTGGCCGAGCTGAGGCCGGGGGCAGCTGGCCCGGCGCTGCCTCGCGATGCGGAGCTGGGAGCTTTATCCGCCGGTCCGACGCTTCCCCGTCTGCCCATCTGCGAGCTCCTTGGGGCAGGTACTTCCCTCCGATCGCGTGTTTGTGCAGGGCCTAATTGCGGAGGCGAGGGCAATATAAATAATAAGGTTAAAAGTCGCTCTTCGCGAGGGGAGGTGAAAAGGGAGCGGAAACGGAGCTGCTACTCAGCTTCCCGGCTTTTCCTGGAGTCAAAAAGAGAGTGCAAAGGGTATTGCAGGATATGTCAGGGTATTTAGTCTTGAATCGCTTGCCATCCTGTTTTTATTTCCCTGCAGATGTATTTCAAAGACAGTGTTTAGATGGAGCTGATGACCTCGCGTCGAGCTGGGGCTGCCTGCGGCTTCCCAGGCACAGCCCCGATGCCGTCGCTTGGGCTGCGGCAACGCGCGGTGCTGGAGCTGAAGGGTCCCTGGCCGCGGGTCTGACTCCCACCGAGTTCATGTCAGAGGAGGGCGATTTTCAGCCTATCACTAAACCCAGGCTGTTCTTTACCATTTGGGAAGGTGATTCCTACTTTTTCTTCTTTTGTTTACTCCATAAAATGCCCAAAGTATTCCAATTACACCGGCCCTTAAAAGGGACGGGAAGTTCTGAGATGAAATGGACTACGTGCTGGCAGTCCAGCCGTCTTTCCAGGAGCAGAAATATCACGGAGAGAAAATGAAGGTACGGGGCAGGCGTTAAATGAGCTGCCATGCGAGGACATCAGGGGAGATGAAGGCTTTGCCCTCGTGTTGTGGAGTTCACAGACCGCCCCAGGTCCAAGTGAAGTACTGCTAGATATGCATCTAGGTTTTCTTTTCTTTTCCAGAGCTTCCATGTAATGAGGAGAGCAGGCTTTCAGATGAATTTTCTTGGAGAGTGAATTGTCTATTTGTCTTTTGTCAGATGTTGGCAATTCATTAACAATTAATTGCCAAAAGAGTGAGTCGCTAGTCCCATGGCCAGGTATGATGATTGCGGAGATGCTCGGTGGCTGAACAGCAGCATATCAGTATTGCCATTGCTTGTCTTTCGACTTCAGCAATGAAGTGCTCTCTGATGCTGTGTGCACATCACCTGCTAACATGTAATTCTGGGAGTTAGAGAAAAGTAAATTACTATTTCTAAGTCTTCAGCTTCTCCAATGCTCTTCGTCTGTGTTTCTTCAAGACCTACTACAGTGGCATCTCAGTTGAACTAGGGCCCTAAAGTTTCCTCCTTAATAGTAATGATGTTATTTCATTCTCATTTTTCCTCATCTGCCCAAGATTATTAGCCAGATTGTTCCCTGCTTAAATCAAGTCTCTCCTGGTCCACTGAAAATCGTGTGGGAGCTTTCTTCATCTCCAGCCTTGCCAGGTCACCCTGGAGCTTGTCTCTCACTCAGTTCTCTGATCTGAAAACAGGGGTGGTGTAACTTCTTCATGTCAGAAACTGGTGCCAGGAGAAGTCCGTTAGCAATCATGGTAACAGATTATAGTTACTGCAATAATTCAGGCTGTGTAGCTATTGCAAATAAAGTTTGCATCTACATCTGGACATATTTACATGCTTATGTGAGTGTGACTATAAGATATAAAACTAAAGATAAATCAATTTAGATCTTTCTCTAAAATAACAAGGTCGGTCTTGAATTTTTTAATGAGTGCTTTCTCTCCAGTTAGAAAAAACTTCTCCCAGTATTGTATTTGCTGCTATGGTAAGGATGCTCACAGCATAGCTTAAGTAAAAATCATATCTCATACTGGAGAGTCCCATTTACTACTAAAGCATCCTTCTCAGCTGTTCCCTATTGTACCAGGCACTTTTCTTCCTCTCTCCCTTCCCTTCTTCACTCCTTCTCCAGCACTAGTAGCAAGCTGTCCTTCTGCATCAGCTGTCATTTACCCACTAATGAAAAAGGCGGTGGAGAACAGTTTTCATTTAGCCTCTGCACACTCAGTATGCAGCAATGAAAAGCTTTCATTCTTGCCATGCCAAGGTTCCCAACTTCGCCGATTCATTTCAGTTTGCTCGAGGATCAACATCTGAATCTTTGCCTCCTGCCTATGTTATCCACTTAGCACTCAGCTGGATCCAGGAGTGGAAGGCTGCCTGGTTTGCATGGGCCGAGTTTTGTTTTGGGACCAACATAGCCAGCTCTTTTGATTTTTAAGAGTGTTATGGTGTGAGGTGTGCTGTATTTTCTGTTTTATTCCTGTTTTTTTTTTCCCTTTAAGTGACTGCATTGGCATCAGTGAGTGATGAGAATGAAATCGTAAACTCCCTGAAACTCCAGTTATAACTGTGCTGATGGTGGCTCACGTATGGGTATGGTCTTTCATCCTAAAGTGGCTGTGATTCACCACCAAGTAACTATCAGTAACTATCGCTTCCATGTTGGCAGCTGCAGCACGCTGTCCTTGTAAAAGCTGGCTCCTCTTTGCAGTTCTGTGAGAGGTATTTGGCCCATTTCTCTGCTTCCTTACAACGCTCCCAAGACTATATGTCCAAAAATGAAACTACAAACTTTTATGCTGATTCTGATGGCCCCACCTGCTCTTTTGTATTGCACACAAATGGGGGTTATGCCATGTGGCTGCTTTTTCTCGTTAAATGAGACAAGTATGTTTTTCATTTTTATGTTCTAAAATAGCTATAAAAATTGAACACAGCTCTACAATGCAATGCAGAATAGTAACGACACTAGATTTTTAAAAAGTTTTCATCCGATGGCTCCAAAACTACTTCACTGGTTTAAAAATCAGGCTGAAGTTTGAACTGATGGAAAACAAAAAGGTCTTTCAGTTTGCTTGCTGGGTTCTGGGATGCCAGAACATCCTGGAGTTCTATTTTAAAGGTTTTATCTTCAGCAGCAAGGCTGGCAAGTTACCACTTGACACAGGCAATGGGAGTGTAGGAACGGTAAATTGAAAATTTGCAGGAATCCTGTTACATTTGTGACAATTAGCAGTAACGCATATTATTTAAAAAAAAAAAAAAAAACTCCCATCGGGTGGATGCACATCTGGTGGGTGCTGCCTTGTCCGGGGAGGAGAGCTGCGTGCACACCAGTCCGTCCTCAGGAGGATGGGTTTGTGCATCCTGGAAATTCGCCTTGGGAAGACACGCAGAGAAAGACGAGCCCACAAATCTTCATGACCTCCTATTGAAGGAGGCTTCTGTAGGGCGTGTGCCACCCTCCGTCCCCCAGCTCGTCCCCGTGCTGAGCAGGTAGCAGCTGGGCAAAGCGAGCGGGAGCAGGGGTAGGGCAGGTGCTGCTGAGGTTTCCCCCGTCTGCTGGGGACCTCTGCAGCAGGAGGAGCCGGCCAGAGGAGGTGGCGGGACGGGGGGCAGGAGGTTTGTTTGTTTCTTTGTGCTTGGAAAGCGTGTGGGGCTGTCAGGAAGGATGTGTTTTCGTGACACTCGAGCTGCCTCTCAGGCACCATCTTTTATCAGGAGGATGTTTGCGTGGTGAGAGACAGCCTCTTCATACAAAGTCAGCTGAGCATTTCTGCACAGACATTCAGACGACTTGACTCTTTTTTTTCCCCCTCTCTGAAGAACCTTTTGCCCATATTTTCTTATTTTTATTTTCTTCTGAAGGCTGAGAAATGCCTCTGGAATGCACTTGCTTGCTCTCCTTTCGCAGGCCAGCTCTCCCGGTGATGTATTAATTAGCTGGAGCACTGCACACTAACAAGCAACTGCAGGCTGATCTTGTTAAACATTAATGCTTAACTAGAAAAGCAAGAGCTGTTAGAGATACGCCACTCAATGTCATCCGTGTCCGAAGGTAGAAGAAGTCAGGGGCTGAGCTACCGGCGCCTGTGTTTCCAGAGGGAGCGAGGAAGGCCGGGTAGAGCTGCTCCCTTCTGCAGCCTCGGCTGGGAACGCCTCAGCCGCAGATGGGTTTCCATGTTCCTCTGAGTGCCCTCAGCATCAGTCCCAGCCCTTCCCCACCGAGCAGCCCCCTCTCGAGGAGAAGGACCTGCAAGCTCGCTTTTCTCAGCCTTTCTTCATGCCTTGTTTTCAGTGGTCAGGTCTGAAAACCAGCACAGGTCTGCTCCTCACCTGCTCCTTAACCACGAGCAAACGGCTGAGGCCGATGTTGTCAGACATGAAAGTTTCAAGTCGTGTAGTTACACCCCAATGGAGTCATCCAAATTAGTGGTTGTCTTGATTATTATGGGCTTTGTGAGATATTTTAGGCAACCCCATTTGAAAATATTGACTTCATCAACACTTTGCTTCAGTTGACCCTTGGAGGAACTTGTTAGGACAGCCCTTTATGTTGTGAGGCTTGACTGTAACTAGTAAAAATATCTCAGCTACCTTACAAGAAAGTTCCAGAGTGTTTCTTTGTTCATTAACCAGCTGGAGACATCAGTGATGAATGTGGATGGAGCAAGAGCCCTCAGCCCTGGAAGCCCTGCTCCTACTTCTCTTCCAGCGTGTGCAGTTACAGCCTGGCTTTGCATGAGCAGTTGCTGGTAGCACTTCTGCCCTTTCATTTGCATGGGCAAAAAGGGATTTGGTATGTGCTGTCTTAATAACTGTTCATGCAAATCAAGCGCAGAGCTTTGCATGAGTATTTATGCCCCGCATTACGGAGAGCTGCCCGGCCTGGCCAGCGTATGGGGGACACATTTCAGGTCCCTTGCAGACAAACCACTGGTTTACTTTCTGCCTCCGACTTCTCTCCAATGCAATAATATCGTCACAGCAGCCAGTACTTTTCCTTACCCTCCAACTGTTTGTGTTATGCAATCCGATTGCAATTGATAATTCATTAATCATTTCCTATCATGGTTAATATTTACCCTGCTTGCTACTGTGCAGCCAGGCTGATGGGAGGGGCGGGTGCAGGGAGGCGCAAGATACAGCCGGAGAGGTACAAAATGTGTGGGAACACCACGTCTTCAGAAACAGGCTTTTTTTTCCTTGTTTTTTTTTTTTTCCTTTTTTTTTTTCCTTTAAGATGAATGTTCCCATGGTGCTGCCACCAGCAGTTCTCTAGGGCTTGCCTTGGTTTTTCAAAGCCAAGTGCTCCGGTTTTGTCATCGTGGCGACCTCAGCTCTGCGGCGGAGGTTTTCCTGCGCCTTCTCTGGACCTCTGAGCCCGAGGAGGTGCAAGCAAAAGGGTTCCCGCTGCCTGGCTGGGATTCTGCTGGTCTTGGGGCTTTTTGGGTCTCCTAGCGTGATGCTTCCTCAGTCTGCATTTAAAAGCCGCTGGGCTTGATTTCGCCCCTAATGGCGTTGAGGCTGGAACTGGAGCTGCCCCTGCTGCCTGGTCCTCTTCCTGCCCATGTCCTCAGACGTTATGTCACTCGCTCGGGGTGGCTCGCTGACTCCAGCCGGTGTCCCTGGGGGACGGAAGCCAGGTTCCCTTCCCTGTGGCAGCAGTGCCCACATTTAAGACGCTGCAGTGCTGAGCCGTGACTGCATTAGTTCTGCTACATTAGAACAGAAGCAAAGAGCTTAATTTAATTCACTGGCCTGTATGCTGACACCTGAGGGCCACTAATTCACTGTCACGTATTCTCAGTGAAACCAGGCTCTTTAGCGTTCAGATATTATTTTTCATTTATTTATTTTTTTCCCAGAGCAGGGTCTTGCAAAGCGAATGTTCATTTCCTAGGAGCGGAGGGAAATATCTCCTTGCAAGGATCACCATAGGTCAGGATGACTCACTTTTGCCAGTGTCCACGAGGGATGGAAGATCACATGTCTCTTTTTTTTCTTCAAAATACATAAATTGATCTGTGCTCTCATTTTGTGATTAGCAGCATCAATAAGAAAGTTGATTCATAGTGACATACGATTGGCCATAAAACATTTATCCACCGCAAGCTGTGTTTGGACATAATTCAAGGGCTTTGAGCCTCTCAGGTGCTTCAGCCCACTCTGCCTGAGCAAGTGCTAGGATCAGGTCCTGTCGTAGCATTTGCTATGCTGTAACTTCCAAGAACCAAGCCTTGCCTATGTTGTTTGTGCATGAAGACCCATTAGGCTAAATTAATCCCTAGGGTAAACATACGGACTTCAACAGAATGTTATCACGGATAAATTAGGCCTATTGATTTTTAATGAGGCTCTTACCTGAATAAAGAAAATAGAGATTCTGTTCTGTTCCGTTCCATTGTTCTTCTACTGCCAACATCACCATGAGCACCTGCTTTGCCCCTGAATTTTTAAACCCCAAAATTTTGGACTTCTAAAAGGATTAGGAAAGGTACTCCTTTTTCTCTGTCGAATTTTGGTCAGTGCCATTACACAGTGGGATGTGCTTCCCAGAATTTCCACATCTCCAAACACCCTTCTTGAAAAAAAAGTGAATAGTCTGCCAGAAAGAATTACAGGCTTCTCATATTTTAAAGCTGATCTCTTTCTCCCAAGAGTATCTGCACCACAAGGGGTTTTCTCCATGCTAATGAATTTCTAGAGAATTATTTTGAGCAGTTTGAATTGCTTTGGTTTTCTGAGCTGATCTAGCTGCGATAATCTGTGCCTTGCAGTTTCATGCCAAGGATTTCCAGCATCACCCCATCCTCCGAGCCCTCAGGTGGGTCATGTGGAGTTATTCTGCATCCCCAGGAGACATGTCCATGGACCAGCCTGTTGGTGGCATGGCTCTTGAGGAAACAGCACTGTGAAGTGACGACTTCTGTGCTGTTCCCTTGTAGGGTAGGACACAGCTCATCCCAGGCATGGAGAAGCACAAGGAGGTATCATCGCTGGAGATGGCTTTTCTCCATCGTATCTGTGCTCCTTGTGGTCGTGGGAGGAGAGGGAAAGGCAAGCCTCTCTGGTGCCTCCTTATCCAGGTGCAAGTCTCAAACAAGTCTCAAACACCAATGCTTTTGAGTGCTTTGTCTCCATCTCTCTGTAAAGAGCAACCATCACCTCAGGGAGGTGAATCCTGGGGCTTTCACTGTGACCTGCGATGTTCAGGTGCCTGACTTCTAGAGGTGCCGTTCCACCAGCCGCTGCCCCAGGTGAGGGGTGGGTCTGTAGAGATGAGACTGTTTCTGTGGTTCATCAGTGGTGTTCAAAACCGAGCGTGACCTGTAGTGTCCCAGCGCTGCGGTGTCATACGTGGCTGTGGGGGCACACGTGGGTGTCACTTCACTGTCCATCCTGGTGTGACCGGAGATGTTCGTGTTCAGGGCTGCATGGATAAGGAAACTTTGCCATTAAACCCTAGAGCTCTCTGAATGCACCAAACCCTGGTTAATTTACATCTTTTACAGCATTTGATTTTAATTTTTATATTTAGAAATGAAGAAGCATCCTTTCCAACCATTAGCTAGCTATCTGTTGGTGATACTTTAGTTAACAGCTGGTTGGCTTGGCATTAATCACTGGTCTGAAGGGCAATGTGTGCAGACTTCTGAGGCGTCATGTGGTGTTCCTGAACGTACCTCGCCGCTGGGAGAAGCACCTGTATTTGCTCAGAAATGCTCACAGAAGCTCTCTGTGCCCTTCTAGCACGTGCAGCAGAGGTCAAGGGACTGAACGCAGGCAGTGCTACCTCCAGGTCTAAACCTGCCGGACTTCTGGAACGTTTCTTGAAGCGTGGTTCTTGTAAAGGACTCAATGTTTATTTGTTAGCTTTAAAGTATTTTTGGAATTTTACTTTGGAAAAGCAATCAAATAGGAATATTCATATGGGGCATGGTGGAAGACATTAAGTAATACAAACACAAGGTGTGCACCCCTTGCAGGCTTCAGTGCCATATTTGCAAGTGGTTCTTCTCCTTTGTACACACGCCTTTCTTCCCAGAGAACTGTGCAAAGCCCTCCACTGACTCTGCCACCGGCGGCAGAGATAAGGAATGCTCCAATGCAGAAACATACCCTAAAAAGGGAAAGGCCAGTATTTACTTGCGGTGCAGCTTAAGGCCTTTAAACTCACCCCTGGACAAGAAGAATCAACGTCTCCTTTAAAAACGCCGCGCTGTTATAGAGCAGACCATTCAACTATGCTAACAGCCGTATATTTTCTACTCAAAACTGTGCCGCTTTGTATATAAACACCCGGGGGTTTGTAGCTGTATATGTCCACATTTTTGACATGCGGAGGTGGAGCTCACATAGGAAAGCCTATTCGGGAGTCAGTACCAGCTGCCCTAATGGAATACTATTGACTTTGGTTACATCAGGGACTAAATATAGATGGGGCAGCGATGCTCGCAGGGCTGTGTCTGACAGCCAGGACAGAATGTGCCTCTCGACAGACAGACGTTGGACGCTGCCTCTGTGCAGATGCTCCTTGGAGGCCAGGGAGCTCTCTCGTGCTCTTTGGCCCTCCTGTCCCCCTGCAAGCATCCACGCTAGTGCAAATCCTGCCGCCAGCCTCCGTGGGCTGTGGATCCGGCCCGTGGGAGATGCAGGGCTGATCTGGACGCAGGTCTTCTGCCGCTGCCTGTTGCCGTGGCTGTCCCCAAATCAGTGGCGTTGTGCTGATTTATGCCCAGTGAGGGGCTGATTGCTGCGAGGCGTATCCATACTTTCGGTATTTTGCTGCTGGTCTTCCTCCGTTGACATCCCCCCTCCTCTACTCCTCCCTGGTTCCTTTAAAGTTTCTTATGTGCTGTTTAAAGTTTGAGACAGGAGAGGGGAGGGTGTGTTGTGGCTGCTTTCCCTCCAAGCTGCACACAGCCAAGGCAGAAAAAGCAGGAGCATGGGCACCCGGTGAGATCTGCACTGGAGCCACCTGTGGAAGTCATGGTGAAGCAGAGGGGACCAAAGCACAGCTGCTACTGAAGTCCCAGCGTGGGTTGCTGCTCACCCCACCAGAGCCATGCTTTTGAAGACAAAATCTGCATTTCCAGCAGCGTTCTTCAGAGACCCCTTTCCAGCCTGGACCAAAAAGAGACAGTCCACGTGCACCCTGTCTGTGTGCCCAACAGGAGGGTCCGTCCCTCTTCTCACTTTGACGGAGAAGGAGCAGTCACCTCTGAGACTTTTTCTCAGTTCTCCAGGCTGGACAGGCATTTTGTGAGAGCCCTGCACAGAATGGAGCCTGTTCTTGCTATTGTTGTGAATGAGGATGAAGCCTTCCGAGGTAATTGGATTTGCATCTTTTTTTTCCTTCCTCTTCCCAGCCTCGACTGCTATTTTTAAGCCAGGAGAGCACTAGCGTTGAAAGGGATGTGCTCGTCCTGACAGGCTCTGTCGAGAAGTGTAGCAGGGTTACAGAGCATCTCAGCGCAGAGACGTTAAGGAACTCTGAAGACTTGGCAAGCCGCGAGGATGCCGAAGGCAATGCCCAAGGTGCCCAGGAGTTCAGACAGCCTTTTATTTTCCTCCCTGGGAAGGAAAGCCCAAGGCTCTTGTATCATAGCAAGTGACAGTTCTGAAGCGAAGCAGACCTGCTAGTCCAAACGCACTGGATTTGTGATTCTCTGGGAGAAAGGAGTGTGCATATCCCCTTGTAGCTGCCTGCTCCCGTGGATTTAAATCTAGCCCGTAGCTAACGTGCATAGCCGGGCCCTGCGTGGTGTCCCAAAGGGTTTATGGATGCACAAACCTTTAAGGCAGACCTTCTCCCATTTTCGATGCTAACTTTCTCCAGAACACAAGCTATGAAGCGTCATCTAGTCGTGTGCAATGGTTAATAGGAAGCAATATTTTTTTTATGAAAAACATCCATTTAAAGATTTTGAGGTCATAATGAGCCCTCCAGCATCACAAGGCAGGGAGTGGTCCCAGTTCTAGGACTGTTTGCATTCTCTTTTGTCATCTGTAATAGATCTGGAATATTTTACCTTTGCTTTCTCTCTTATTTCTCATCCTTCCACATTCAGTGAGCACATAGCCGAACAAACTCTGGCTGGGTAGGAAAGGACTGTCGGTGTTATTCCATTTGGTAACTTCTTGTTCCAGCCCCTTTGCGATGCTTTGAGCATTACAATTATGTATTTTTTGACTCCTGCTTCTCATTGCTTACAGAGAAAAAGTGCACGTTCCCTTCCCATTCAGTCTTTGAGCAATTATTTTTGGGTTAGAGTATGAGGAGTGCAGCAGAATGAGTACATTGTCCTCTTAGATTTATAGTCCCGGAGATAGGTCACAACCCTTAGCCACTCTAAAAATGATCTATCCTTCAGGGGCCCGGGGGACAAATCTGATATATATATCCCAGAGTGTCTCAAGCCAAACCGGGATGCAAATGTGGAGCAAACCTGAGCCAGCCATGGAGCAATGGTGTCGCACCACGCGTTAGGGAGGGGGCGAGCGGGAGGGACATCGTCTCTTGGAACCTGGTGTTGCACCGGCAGCGGGAATTGATGGTCCCAAGTCCCAGTGCCCCGGCTGGTCCCGTCGGGGACGTGTCCCCTCTCTGCACTGACTTTCACAAGAGTAGGGAGATGTACAGCATAGGAGCAACAGAGTTACTCTCAGCGAGTGCTGTTTCAGTGCCACGGGGCGGGACGGGGAACTTGGCCGTGCGAGGCGCCGCGCTGTCCTCCACCCCGGCCTCACCTCATTGCTGCCAGCTCCACCGCCGAGGCTGGGCCTCCAGCTGGGCCTCACACGCGGAGCCGCTTCGCTCCCTAACCCGGGTTTTTCACGCCCGCTCCGCCAGCTGCAGCGAGGCGCGCTTTGAACCGCCGAGTGGGGAGTTCGAGCTGCTCGGTTCAGAGGCAAAATCCACCCTTCCTCCTCCTCCAGGAGCTGAAGTCGGACTGCGGGAAGCCCTGCTGGGATCCTGTATCAGACGGCTGGGGAGAGCGAGCCCTGTGCCCCGCCACGCTGTGCCGGGGGGGCTTTGAGTGCTGGCACCCATCAGCAAGTCCTCTGAGGCCTGAAGGCACCGACAGGTATCAAACGCAGGGTATGGAACATCTTCAGCTCCTGCCGAACTCATTGGGCTCTTGCAAGCACCAAGCTCCATTGGGACCAACCCTCGCATGCCCCAGCCCAGTATTTTGTGGGAGGACACTGCTAGCCTCTGGATTGGACTTTTTGTTCCTCCTGGGAGCAGGGAAAACACAAGTTAGACATGGAACTGGAGGAGACAAGGTGAAAAGTTTGAATTTGTTCCTAGATACAGAGCAATTTTTTGATTACTTGTGTCAGGTGTTCTGAGCCATGAGAAAGTATTACAAAGGGTCCCTTCCTTGCAGAAGTTGTGCTTATCCTGTGATCTGTATTTCTTTCCCCATCTCTCTAATGTTGCTCTTAACATCCTATTATCAAAGGGCTTCAAAAGAGACCAGCAGAGCTCAGCTCTTGTATTCCCTTGAATTTCAGCAAAAGGATTACGTTTGGGTTTCTAGGAATTGCCAGAGAGGGTTTAAGGCAGAAAAAAAAAAAAAATCACTAAGGATTTTTTTTTGCACTCTTCTACGTTTTGTTTCTGTACACGTGGAGTGACATTTTCAGAAGTGCTCAGCATTGCTGCTCCTGAAGGCAGCGGTGAAGCCCCCGTGTTGCCTGGCTGGGGGAGCGGGGGCACCACTGAATATCCCACTCTTCTTCCTCTTTCAAAACCTAACCCTTGGGCAAGATTATCTAGCAGAGACTTCTTAACTTGCATCAACACCCTCCACCACAACGGTGGCTGGATAGAAAGCTCACAGTTACACCCTGCACTATTCCTAGCAACACACACACACTCTGTTTCTTTTCCTCTCCTGTGTCCATTCACCCCAGCTCCCGCGGCCCCAGGCCACGTGCCCTTTTGGAAAGAGAAACAGAGGAAAGTTGGCTGCAAAACCCGTGCTGGAAGAAATGGAGCAAGAAAGCAGCTTGAGCAGGGACCCCTGGGCGATGCTGGTGTCACCAGGATGCTCTTGTGGTTTCGTTCTGGCTGTTCTCCCCCGCCTCATCCTCTCTTTGTCTTCTCTTCCCACTGATCCCCTTCTCAGATAACCCCACTGGTAAAGGAGGCTGCACTAAACTCGGCCCATCCTTGCGCCTACTTTGGCTATTCAAAGTGCACACTGTAAGATGCTCTGCGAGTTTTTCTTGCACTTTGCTCAAAAGGACCTTTAGGCAGCTGTGTAACAAGAACAGCGTCAGTCAAAATGATGTTCTTACTGTTTTCTTGTGGGTTGCTTTGCAGATGATGTGCTGAAAATCACTCACTGACAACTGCAAAACCTTTGCAGCTCACAAGGGCTTTCCCAGTCTTAAGCGCTGGGCACACTGCTGGAACATATCTAAGGCTGGAATGACTGCAGAGTGCCCACTGTATGGAAATATCTGTGGCCTGTGGACTGATGCAATACTAATTTTGAGAAGTTCCAGATGCCCCTTAATGGTTAGAGCACCCTTAATGTTCTGCAGCTGCTCTGTTTTGGAAGAGCTCTTGCTGCTGAATTCCTCCGTGAATAAAAGCAAGGGTGCTGTCTGATGCACAGGGAGAAACCAAATATTGCCAGTGAAAGCATGAAAAGGGGGAGATTGTGAATCACGGTCCACTTCTACTTAATCTTTCATTATTGTTTTTTCTTTCCTACGTGCCCAGTCGCTGTCTGTTTAAAGCTACCGCTGGTTGCATTCATCCAGTGCTCAGAATGGAACAAACACAGCGACCCCCCCACCAAAGCTCCACAACGTCGCCTTCCCACTTTGAAATGTGCGGGCTGCGGGTCCGCAGCCTTTGTGGCCATTTGCCATCGTTTCCACTTCCCGCGTTCGACTTACTCCAGGGAAAGCCTGGTGCCAGGGTTTCTGTCGGCTGGAAGAAGGGCGAAGTTCTGGCCTGATGGAAGCCGATGGCAAAGCTCCCGGTGGCAGCAGGAGAGCAGCCTGGGCTCTGGAGCGCTCGGAGGGTGCGCACAAAGCAGCCGCACAGAGCAATGCAAGTGCGGCCATTCGAGGGATGCTAAAGTTAGAGACCAACAAGCTAGCGGCTATAAATAGCAGAGATTTCTGCTGATTCCTATTTCTGTTATTCCAGCCGCTATCGAAAATCAATGCCATCCCTACCTTCCAGGATGGGTAAAAGCACGTCGCCTGCTCTCCCGCAGCACATCTTGGGCATTTTGCTATCTTAGAATAACTATCATCCCGTGTTGCCGTGCTTAACATTTTCCGCACGTCCACGCGAAACCTTTTAACATGCTAATGGATTTGTTTGCTTGTCAAGGAGAATTTTGCCCCCTGCAATGACAGCCTCCAAGTCTGGCTGCAAAAGGGCAGGGCCGGCAGCGCCCGGTGGGCAGGCGCAGCGCGCTTCTCCCCGCAGCCGGGCGCCTCGCCGCTCCGCTCCAATCCACGGCGCTGGTTCAATCACGTTAATGCGCTGTCTAATTATGGGAAACGCTGCATATTATTCAAATTAAAAATGTATATTGCCGTTCATGTAGTCAGCCTGCAGACGTTTTTACGCGTTAGTGTTTTCTAAGCTGAATGCCCTCTGGTAGGCACCGGAGGCTGCGTGTCACTCCGTCAGCTGGAACGGGACGTGGATGACCGTACGCAGTGGCCGTCTGCCTTGGAAAGGGTTTAACTCGGCGTGCTGTTGGGAGACAAATGGTTATTCTGAAGCAAAGTTGTCCCTGTGAAACCCTCTGCGAGTTGCAGATCTGAAAGCAGCCCAGCTGCCTCCCTCGTTAATAGGGCAATCGTGGTGCCTGTAGTCTTGGTTGTGTGCGTTTACCTGCCAGGGCTTGCTCAAGGTGGGATTTCCAGTGTCTACAGCTGAGCGAGGAGCTACGGGCTGCCGGGTTTGATGGTTGAGGCCATGATCCTTCCGCTCATGGTGTTCACCAATTCCTACTTTCCCAGAAATTGTCCTCGCCTGGGGGCACCTCCAGTGGCGGACACCCAACCCCTAGGTGGGTTTCACCACAAGCAAGGGGCTGCCGCTGTAGCTGAAAGCAATCCGGCCCCGCTCACAGTCCTGGTGGACCTGCAGCTGTGTATGAAGGATGCCTAACGAGGCACAGAAGTTTCTGAGATGGGCCCAAGCTGGAAAGCATTTCCCTAAATCGAGATCTGTGGTTCCTCTTTGTGTGGGATTGTTGGGATCATATCCTGATATGCTGGATCCAATGACAGCATCAATAAATAAACTTGTGATTTTGTGATCTTGTCAATGATAAGAAAGGAAATGAACACGATATATAATAATAATAGTAATTCTGTCATATCGCCTCTCTGTGCTATCAGATATACAGTGTGTCTTCTCTTGTAGGAGTGGGATCATGTTCAAACTATTCCATATGACTATATACAGTAAAAAGATCTGCCTGGATATTTCAGCACATGCCACATTTTTGTACCAGAGCTGAGGGTTACAGAGGAAGCTACTGGGTGGCGTGAAAATGTGAGAGTACTGCACAGAGCTTAGCAAGTGGACAGTCCAGAAAAGGGCGGACAAGGCAAAGTCTATCAGTGAACAGCTGGATTTTACTGGCAGGTGGTTTTCTGTGTGTGCTGGAAATGGGTGCCTTGCATGCACTTGGCTCCACAGTGATGTAATTGGGCCCATAAAATTCTATCTTTTTCATTGTGTTGGGCATTTATAGTTTCCCTTGAGGAGGTTTCTTTTTTCTTTTTTTTTTTTTCCTCTGGGATGCAAGGGTAGATGCTTAGACTTGTATATTTAGTGCGCTCTATTATTCTTTTGATTGCCTCCCCATGCTTCATTCACTATGGTTCAAGCTGGAAAATTACAGTGGAAAGGACTTCAGTGTCTTGGGATTTAATTCTTTTAGGGAACAGAAAGAGTTCCTTGAGACAAATTATATTACGTTTCAACTGTCCCAGGTCATTTGCTTGTTTGTTTTTCCCTGTTTGATTTGTTTCAGCTTCTGGGAACGGTTCCCAGTCACCATCCTCTCGTAGAGCTGGGCTAGACAGGAGGAGCTGGAGAAAGGAGGATTTTCAGACGTCCTAGTGGATTCTGAATTTTAGCTCAGCGATGATCCTCTTCTGGTTTTGAAATGGCTTGGAGCTGAGTATTTTGTATAGGTGAATATGAGAAAACGGTTGTTCTCTGGGGAATGCAGGTCATAATCATGTGTCGGTGGTGATACGTAAGATGGCTGTAGGTGTTGGTTTGTATACAGAGCTTCGGGAAGAGGGGCAGGAGAAAGCTCTCTGGGTGGTTTCCCATGATCATTTGTCATAGCTAATCAAGGTCAGAGCAGATAGCTTGCAAGTAGCCTGTTGGCTGCTGTGTTTATATCCTGCTTGAATTTTAAAGATACTGAGTGCATTGATAAATCAATTATTTGGTCATTCTTTACAAATCTGCTTCAATGCCTTGATCACTCCCTGATAGCAGTTCTGCTAATCCAGCCGAATCTGCGCTGGATGCTTTGAAGTCATTATGTCAAGTATTCTTACATTAGGATGTCTAGGGAAGTGATGTGGAGAAAGGGCTCAGAAGAGAGAGAAGAAATTTAGGATTAAATGGCACAAGAAGAGCGCTGGGTAACGCTGGGGTCTTTAGACAAGATGACGAAAGTTTCTGCCCAAGCAAATAAATGCAGGGGTCCTGCTGGTGCGGTGAGTTCGCGCTGAACACAGGCTGGGTGCAGAGCAGCGAGAATGACGCTGCTGGAGCCGTGGATCGAGTGCTCCGTGGGATGCGGGAGATACGGCACCGTGCAGGGTGTATCGTACGGGAAGGGAAGGGATCGGTCCCTCTGCTCCAGCTCTGGGCTGTGTGGGGCTGCTCCCTGACCCGTATTTCCCTGGGGAAGGGGGAAAGGGAAAGCAATCCCGCCGTGTGTTTCGTGCGCCTTGTTGGAGCCCTGCTGCGTTGCGCTGCGTCCAGATCCCCGGTGCTTTGGGAGCAGCGTGACTTCAGAGAGATTTTTAGCCCCGTAGCTGGAAAAGCGCAGCTGAAGCACATGGGTGCTCTCCCTGGCGTCCTGGCCAAACCCCTGCACCCGCAGGGCTTTGTGCTCGCCGGAGGAGAGGTTCCCGCTGCTGCCAGCAGAAGGGGGCTCTCACCAACCCCCCTCGCACCTCAAAATACCTTATTATATTTGGGAATCAGGAACGCGGGACCATGGGAGCCCTCACACTTTCGCTCACCTTCTTGACAAACAGTGACTAACCAGCCGCCAAAAAGGAGTCGGGGGGCTGCTGGCAGGACGGCCCTCTCCATCACCGTGACCTTTGGCCACCTCCATCTCCCGCAGCCCCTTCCCCAGCCCTCCCCTTCCTCCGTCCCGCACCCGCGATGGCTACGTGCTGCGTGGTTGGGTGCTGCTCCAGGGCTGCCGAGCTTTGTTCTGGCCATTGCGGGGGCAGAAGGGGCCTGGGGTGCCCCGAACCCACGCCGCGGGGTGCTGGGGGCAGCAGGGAGTGGCTCCTTTTCCCCCAAAGGCCCCCGCTGGGGAGGACAGGCTGTAAATTTTACCTCCCGTAGCAAGAGGCTGGATGCTTGGTCACACTTGAGTGCCTGGTGGAGTGCCGAGGTCCTGCTTGATAATGTAATACTTACTGCAGCAGATACGGCTGAGAGGTGTTCATTACTGTGTAAACAGGGCTTGCGGGAGGCAGCCCCCCTCTCCCCCGCCTCTACTCGAGGTGTCAGCCCCCCGGGACCAGGGGCTGAGGGCACCGGCGCTACGGGAGGCACCCGGCTGCCACCGTGGACCCAAAAAGATGCCAAGCGCCTTGGGTTGCCACCAAGTTTCTGAAAAGCTGGGGTGCTTGGTGGCACCCCCATCGCCGAGCTGAAGGCTCCTGTGCCCCAGGACTGGTGGGGTCACTCTCTGCAGCCCTCAGCTGGCTCCCAGCCGGCTGCAGACTACCTCCGCTGAAGGATTTTATGGTAATGCTTAAAAAAGCCAAGGCCCACCTCACCACGAGGTGAGCGGAGCCGTGTGTTGGCAGCAGCAGCGTTTCGCCCTCGGCACGGCCGGCTGGGCACATGGAGTGTCACGGCCATCGGAGGGCACCGCGGCTGCAGGGACAGCGCTCGCATTGCAAAAACGCCTCTTTGGGAAGAAAAGGGAGAGGTGAGACCAAACGGGAGGTGGGAAATGGGGCAGCCATCCATGGCAGCCATGCCTGGCTTCTTCCAGGAGGCTGCTCGGGGTTGTGACTCGCTCGGGAAGCAAGCAAACCCATTAAAGTGGAGACACTGAGCAGTGTGGATAGTACGACGGGTGTGCACAATACCCAGGTTGGAGGGCATGAAAACTAGGGGGAAAATATGCCTGCAAAGATGAACCCGAGGTGCCAGTCAAACAGGGGGAACCGGGAATGCAGGTGAATCCACATGGCCTGCTTTGGCCTTGACCCAAAGCCAGATGTTGTATCCAGACCCCTCACTCTTATGGTGAGTATGGTGTTGGAAAACAAAACAAAACAGAAGTATGACCTTTATGGCCATAAAAACTGTTTGGTAGCGCCCTGTGGTGCTTGAAGAGGAGGAGAAGGACAGCAGCCCTGGAGATGGGCAGTAGGTGGGGATGTCAGTGCCACCTTGCTCTGGTTGGGTTTCTGCAAGACCCACTGGTCCCTCACCTCCTTGGGTTCCTTGGCAAAGAAGACTTCCTCTACCTCTAGGTTTTTATTATTTTATCTCCTGGGGGATGCATTTGGTTTGGTTTGGTTTCCAGACGTGGCAGAGCATAGTCTGGAGATTTAAATCCTTCTGCATTTGGTTTCAGCGTCAGTATCCCCACTGGTTTTTGGTATTTTTTTCTGTTTAACTGAACTGATTGGTACTGCAGCCTCCGAGAGTTGCTTCCAGCGTGCTTCCTAAGCATTTTTTCCCCTTGTTCCAGTTAATTCTGACAGGTAGTGCAGGGAAAGAAAAAAAAAGAGAGAGAAAGAAGGAAAGAAAGGGGGAGAGAGA
>VXAA01000273.1:81676-237977 GCA_013399115.1 Anseranas semipalmata
TTCAGTGCAGAGCATTAACGGGGAGAAAAGAAGGGATCAAAGAGCAGCAAGGCACATGGGGAGAGGACAACCAAGTCTGGCAAAGCCAACGTGGATAGAGAAGGGGGCGACGGAGCGGGAGGGATGAGCTTTACCACCTCTGATGGGGCACACAGGACCTGCCGCAGCTGCGGGCACATCCACAGAGCCCCCAAATCCCTCGCAGAGTCCCCGGGGCACGAGATGGAGGGGGACGGGCACCCCGTTTCCCTCCCACCTGATCCGGACACCACATCTGAGGCTTTGCTCTCGGTGCGGGCTCCGCGCGCGGGCGGCCGCCCGCGCGCGGAGCCCGCACCGAGAGCAAAGCCTCCTGGTGCAGGAAAAGCATCGGCACAAGAAAACCCCTCCAGACGCTGCCTTGGTCTCTGGGAATAATAGATGGTGTTTTTACAACCTCTCCGAGGCCTGTTCCTGGGCAGACGGTGAAAGGCAATACCTCAGGACCACTGGGTTACAGGAGGTTGTAAAATTGCTCCTCCCCGTATATATATATTTTGACAATGCTTTCACTGAGGAGTGTTTCCTCTTTTTTTTTTCTCTTTTTTATTGCTGTTGCAATCAGTCTGGCTTTTTTTTTTTTTCCTTCCCCTCCCTGTCCTCCCCTTTTCACTTTGACCTATCAAACTGTAAGTCTTATTTCGAGCTGACGGGGAGGCGTTAAATGGCTGGCTGGGCCACCAATTTAAGGGAATTGATGATCTTTGGGGCTTCCTCTCTTGCGGGTCAAATGATAATGTTGCCCTTCAGGTTAAATTCATACGTTACATAGGGAAAACCGGGAGCTTTCATTGAACTCGGGGCCAGTGGGACACAGACCAACTTTGGCCGTAAACAATCATTTATAAGCTGCTTTTGAAGAGGACGATGCAGGGATGCATAGTCTTTCGTCTGTCTCTTTATCACATTATTTCTTCTAACTTTCTGTGCCGTCCTTCAGGCAGCCATTTTCTGTTTGTCTTCTGAGAACTTTCCGATGAAAACCAGGGTCCTAAAAAAAAAGATGTAGCTATAGGTGTAGATAGGTATGGATAGATACAGATATGGTTGTAGAAGTAGATACAGATGTAAATAAAGATATAGCTATGGATATTCATGTTAGTGTATCCCATACCATGCATGCAACCAGAAGCCAAAGGCATGAGGTTCAAGAGGCTTGGAGTCTGATCTCATGGCACAGCAGAGCAAGGCCTACAGATGCCATGCCACTAATTATTAATAAGATTTTCTGCCTTCCATGTTAGTTAGAGTCCCCTTTCCGCCCCATCATGTTCTCTCCATGCTAACCCACCTTCCAGCCCACTACTGTCTTGTCTTCCCTTTGCTTCACAGCTCTGCTGCCACATATCAATGACCAATTACGTTTTGTTCAAAAGCAAGTGTCTCAAGCAACTCAATAAATGGGAAGAAATGACTATACCTCCCCCGCGCCCCCCTTTTTTCTGTTTTGCATTCTCTGTGGAATCATAAACAAATCATTGGTAATGGCCATTTATTCCCCCCTGCATTTATTCCCCCCCATGACAAATGAGACTGACATTATGGCTCCTTAGCCGCTACTGGCTGCAAAATGGTTTAAAACCTACTGGGTCCATTCACAGCAAAGCCTGCAGTCGTTTTTATGGGCATAGATTTTGATAAATACATCTTTACATCCTGTTGTGTTCTTTTTTTTTTTTTCCTGGGGGCGATTCCAATGATTCCACAAGTAAAAAAAAATCAGGAGTTTTGGCTCACAAATGCGAAGAAAGATTGTCTGTGTGACTGGAGTGCAAGGAGAGGAAGGAGAACTGACCCCAGGGTGTTCACAGTCTCTTCTCCACCTTCCTTCACCACTGGCTCAAAGAAGCCCTCACATATACACCACTGACAGGTTCGCTCTTGGGAGACCGAAGTAAGAAAGCTGCATCCTCAAAGAACAGCACTTAAATTGATCACAGGGGCGATGCCCCTCAGCTTTGGCACAACTGGAGGCTAACGCAGCCCTGCACCATTTTCGATGCCCCCAGTGTCCCCGTAGAGCATCCCCGGCACGGTGGCTGCTGGCTCGGGGCACTCCTGCTGCCACGGGTGTAGGAGCAGAGCGATGGCAGCGGGCTCTGGGTGACCCTGGCGGTCCTGCCGGGATGGGGCGCGTGGTGCAGGGCCGGTGGCAGCAGGCAGGGACCAGGGGGCTGGTCTCGAGTCGTACTTGGGGTGAATTTGCATCTGAATCCAAGTCAAGGATGAGAGGATGAGGACTCATCTGCATGCTCGGCTGAAAAGCGGACATCCCTCCCACCCCATGCACGAGGCTTGGGTCATGCCTCTGTCATCCAAGAAAACACGGAATTGGCTGGGCTGTATTGCAGGGGTAGGCAGGCTCATCCTCGTGCCTGTCTGTGGGAGAACGAGGGAACTTGGACAGATGCTTAAGTAGACAGTGATCAAGTTAAAAAGAAAAGAAAAAAAGACATCTGTGGAAACTATAAACCCATATTGCTTCCAAATACGTGGCTTGAAATCATTTGTATTGGTCTCATCACATTCAAGAGCAACAGGAGGTGTGGAAAGAGGACACCAGCAAAGCCTTGATGCCACCGAGAGAGCAGGGAGGTCCCCCCTCTCGCAACACAGAGTTGCCATTTAGCTGTCACCCACCTGGGCCTCTCAGGGACGAATTCCTCATGGCATGTTCTTACCTAGCGTTTTGTGGCATTGAAACAACAAATTCCACGTGAGGAATGCAGAGGTGAAAAAAGCGCAAGTGGTTGTCAGCTGATGCAGTGCTGCGTTTTGAGACGGAACACGAGCGGTTCTGCATCTTGGATATTTTCAGGAACTTGAAGAAATTTCCTCGCTAAGGCTGTCTTCAGGCTCCTGGGTGATCTTTGGGGAGCTCAGAAATCGGGAGCCTGCTGTTTTCTCTCAAAGCAATTGAGTTTGCTAGTCTTTACATGGCCAGGCTTCAGGTACCAATGAATTACTCGTGAAGGTCATGTTGGATTTGTTGGGCTACATTAGCACTTGCCTCCAAGGGAGGCAAGCCTTCTGTCAGGAGATTTCTCTGAAAAATGGATTATTATTGCTATTATTTTCATGTGATATGCCATTCAGTGATGCTGGCTGCGTGCTGGGTTGGTAGGCTGGGTGTTGGTATTGGATATTTCACTTCTGGTAATTACTAGCTTTGCATTAGGAGACCTTGAGTGTGGACACATCTGACAAGGAAATGTGAAATCTCCCAGTAGCACTTGAGAGTTGTTGCAAATAAATAAATGAGGACTTATCTTCCCCGGACCCTGCCGAGGCAGTCAGCAGCTTGCAGCAGAGATTGCTACTTACCCAGAGACGTCAAGTGTCCTCCAGGCCCAGGAGAGGGAGATCACTTACTGCAGGGCCTCGGAGAGTTTAAACAGCTAAGAAGGAATAAATATTCAGCACAGAGTGTTCCCAGGTATTATTGCCTTGATGGTCTTTTGCCTTGATTTAAAAATAAATAAATAAATAAGTAAAATCATTTTGCTGATTGTTATGTTTTGTTTTCATCTTATTAAGGTTTAAATGTAACTTCTTTTAAATGCCAGCGACTTGTTTATTTTACTTTGAATTATCATGTCATGGAAACCTACCTTTCATTTTCAGGCAGAGCCTCAAAACTCAGTATCTTGATTAATAAAATATGAAGAGTTTATGCTATCTGTTTCTCCTGGTTTGAAAGAGCAATTTTCTGTTGCTGAGAAGACAGGTAGCTAAGAAGACATTGCTAAGAAGAGGAGATTTTTTTTTTTTCCTCTCTGCTAGTGGCTGGCCCAGAGGATAAGATGCGTGGGCTGAAATCTCAGCTCTGCCAGAGACTTTCTGGGTGGCGTTGGTTGGGTTCAAATGACCCAAAGTCATGTCACATCCGAGACCGTCACTCGAGGTCTCTCCTAGACAGCTCTCTGGAGATGGTGGTTTGGTGGCCATAGATGGAGTCTGGGACCTGCAGGCGCTTGGATGTCTAAGTTAGATAAAATGAATCCTCGTCTTCAAAAGTTGGTCCTTCTCCAGACTCCTGCTAAATGCAGGTAACAGTCCTTCCTATTCACCTATCCTCCCGTAACCTCCTCAGGTCCCCACCTCAGCGCGTGCTGCCCAGTGCGGTGGTGCCCTGGTCCTGGTACAGGTCATCAGGTGTCACTTGCATTTCAAGTGATCCTGGTGTTAATAATATTTTTCAAGTTTTAAGTCAGTATTTTAATGGGATTTTGTTACATGTAGGATGTATATATCGTACATATATAGAAAGTGAAAATAACATAACCTGAACTTCAGTTTTAATGAGTTTCATACCTCAAACCCAAATCAAGCCCACACTGTAACGTGAGTGTAAGAATCTAATCAAAATCCGGACATTCACATGGCATCCTGTGGATACTATGGGCAGTATAAAAACGTGCATATATTTGCATACATGTACAAACATAATGCGTAGTGGTATGACACGAAGAAATTAGGTGTATTTTCTGCTTCTGATGTGTAAGGTGTTAGGGCTCATGTTGCCTAGTCTTCTTCCACTGTTGGAACGACAAATGGAACTTTATTCATTTTTAACTGAAATCCAAGATTTTCAAGTAGATGAATGGCTCCAGAAGGTGTGAATTTAAGACAGAAAACCATTTGTCATGACGGCATCACGAGAGGCAAGAAGTTCTGCAGAAACCTCCTCTTTGGGCCCCAAAATGCGAAACAACAGAACAAAGCTTTCCCCTCTCTTTTTCGTGGCAGACGGAGAATTAGGGCCGTGCAGAGGAGCCGCGTTTAATTTGTTTGTTTGCTTTGGACCTGTCCTAATCAAGGGCTTTTGCGAGCTGATCCCTTTCCCCCCTGCAACCCTTTGCAGACTCCCCTGCCCTTCTCTCCTCTTCCCCTTTATTTATTTAACTTGTGAAAAGAACCGAAGGGGGTCCCCAGCATCCCACCGTCCAGGAGAGCTGCTTTCCCTGTGGGGCTGCAGATGCCGGGCAGAAAGGACTCGAGCAGGCGGTGGCGAGGCGAGGCGAGCGTTATCAATCACTCAGAGTGTTAAAAGAGAAGAGGGAGCAAGAAAAAGAGGGAGAGCGAAGGCGGGGAGCGGAGGGGGCAGAGAGCCTGAGCTGAATTGGAGGAATTTCCTCCCCCCGGTTGCTGAAGGGAGGTTTTTTGGACATCTGCCCAGACACATGCCGAGTTAAAGAAGCGGGATAAATTCTGGAAGAATGAATGGAGCGAGAGGAGGGGTTGGGAGGACAGAGGGGAGCGCGGGCTATGGGGGGCCACGGCAGCCAGGCAGACAAAGGAGGTCTGTGGGGGGAGACCACAACGGCACCGTGTGTGTGTGTGCGTGCGTGCAGGTCTTTTTGCTTCTTTCTCCTGCTGTACATTCCAAACACTGGCTGCCTATCGTATAGCAGCGAGACCTCTCTGTTGGGCTGCGCGGGGCGGCTTGTCATCTCTTGAATCTTCCTCTGTAATGCCCCAAGGAGACAGGTACGCGGGCGGATGGAAGTTGGGACCAGGCAGGGTGCATCAGGGCTGGCAAGCGCGTTGTGAACAGCGAGGGTGATGCGATCGTTTGAGCAAAGCTCATCGTGGGCTCTCTCCACCTCATGTCTCCAGGCAAGGTGGCGTGACCTTCTGAAGGATTCATCAAGCCAGGCAGTTTCTGAGCATGATTCAGAGTGTATATGGGCAAAATTGTGTGGTCAGCTTGGATAACCCAGACGAAAGGTCAGAGAAACTGCTCTGTCTGCGACAGAGCTGGGATGTGCAGGTCGGCTTGCTCCTGTGCTTTCTCAGTCCCCGTGGTTTCAGGATGTCAGTCCCTCAGCTCTTTCAGTTTAGCTCCTTGTCCAGGTGATCCCTAGCCCCGCCAGAGGAAAGATGTGGCTTGGGACCCACTCAGATGATGAGGCCACCAGCAAAACCGGGCCAGCAGAAATCCTTGTTTGGAAGAGAGAAGCAGCTGGACATGGATCGGTAGCAGCAACCCCTTCCTCGCGCCCGCTGCAGCCAGAGAAGTTTGTCTTCATCCCCTCAGGTCTCTGCTGGCCTTCAGAGCTCTGAATCCGTGACTTTATCTGAGTTTGCTGAAGGGCCTGCATAGCATCTTATGTACCTGAGGTAAACCACCACAAGGTGCCTCTGTGAATGTCTTTCCCAAACCCAACGGCTCTGGTTATGAGTTCAGTTTCTTGAAGCCTACCTGAAAGCGAATCGCAGTTGAAGCGGGTTCTTGCAGCCCTTCTGGATGAACCTTCCTCCTCTCACATAATAGCAAGGACATTCAGTTATGCCAGCGCAATACACAGATTTCTTAAATGAGAAGTCTTTGGCAAATGCACTGACTGATTAACTCACTGAAAGTCCGCATTACCTGGAGGCTGGTTTTGGCTAGATCCCAAACTGAAGTTTGATCAGCTGTGATGGCTCCACTCAGTATTTAATCACCAATGTGTTCACCACGTTGTCTGCTGTCTTTTGGTCCAAAAATGCCCCAGCTGTCTGCTACCAAAGCTTCCCTACAAGCTTCAGGTTGTCTTTTTTGGAGGCAGTGGCTACTGCGAGTCTGTTTGAGGTAGAAATTTTCTCCTGAGATTTTGGTGAGAAGAAGACCCAAAAGTATGTTTGGTCCATTTGTAATTGTTGTCATCGTCACCCACTTACAGTAACTACAAATATTTTTGTTGCTACAAATCACAGTTAAATTGGTCTGCTGGAAATGGAGGATATCCTTCTTCCCACCTCAAGAAACAAATAAATATCCCCCAAGTAATAAGTATCCCCCAAGCAGTTCACTTGATAATGTTTTGATTGCATAGAACAAATACTGTTTTAATTCTTTCCTGGGTAAGTTTTCTAACCCCTAAGTTAAGCTTGAAGAAGCTAAGCTTGAAAAGGAAAGGTGAACAACGAGGGTTCAAGTCTGGAGTAATCATTATCAGTATTTTGTGTCGGGATGCAGTGGCTTAAAAAGAAGTAGTGGAAGACAATCCTTACATTTTGATCGCATTTAGCCTATGCTGAAGCTTGCACAGGTGTATTAATTCAGTTGTTTCATTCATCTTCAGCAAAACAGCCCTTGCTTGGTAACCAAAGATTCAATTAGGCATTCACATTAGTTCATGTTTTGCACCACTGAAATGCAGTTAAGCTTCAAAATAAAAAGTCCAAACTTTAAAAACAAATCCCCAGCTATGGTGCTATTGGGAATTTTTATCAAGAGAAGCACATTGGATGTGCAGATCCAGATAAGCCAGACATTGGCCAGATGTTGGTGGGTAATATTTAAGAAGGCCAAAAATATGGGCTAAGTTTTTAAATGTTGTAAACTGGAATAGATATTGGAAATGCTGCTTCTGTTCCCGGCAAACTGGGGCAGTTATGGCTGATCGAGTCCAAGGGCTGGACTGGAAAACCTGGGAGACCTGCGAGTCAAAGGAATGGATCAAACACTTACGTGAGCGAAGGCTGGGGCTCTGGAAGGTTCCAGCTCATGCTGTTCCTCCAAGGCAAATCTGTCCTATTTCTCCCAGCCATTGCAAGGGAGTTTTTAGGACCATTAGCTTCACTTCCATAGAGGTTATGAAAATTGTTCCACCAGGTTTGGCTGGTTTTATTGTTTCTGTGGGTAAAATCAGGTTGGTGGGGGATGATTTGTTTGAGAACACAGAAACATGCACATCGGGGTTGTTAGTTAAGCATCCCTCCTTGGTGTTGTGCTTGTCGGTCTGCGTAAAGGGGACACTCAGACTCTGGTTCCCCCTGCTGCCTCACTCCCAAGGAACAGGATTTTAAAATTTGGGTTTGCTTCTGTTTTGAATGGACATGAGAAAAGACTTGCTGCCTTGATATTGGAGCTACCGAAGTGGAAAGCTGGTGAGCACCTCGCTGTGGCTTGCACAGCTGTGCTGTACCACCTGCTACGGACCTGGAGGAGGATTGCAGCCTCCAGGCTTTCTGGCCGCGTCCCTCTTGTACAGCCTTGGCTTTGTATTTGCTTCAATATTATAAATAAAAATAAGTGGGAAAATTGAGGAGAGCATTCAGAAAAGGCAACTTACCTTTAAAAATTCACTTATTTTAGCCATCTGATGTCAAACTGGTAATGCACTTAGGACATGCACAGTAGTGTTTTTCACAGGTACTGCCTGGAGGGCTGCTCTGTACAGACCGGCACACATGTTGTGCTGGGCAGCACTCCATGCTTTTATCAATGTAACAGAACGGTCAGATAATATCTGGATTGTGCACAGTTCTGTTAATTAGGAGGCCTGTAAAGATATTTCTTCCCATTCTCACATAACTGCACTCTGGAAGCCTCTTTACCCCAGTATAATTCTATCCACATAGTAAAAGCAGCGCAGCTTCTGCCTGGTGACTAATTCTTACTGACATAGGTCTGACACAAGGATGACCACTCAGCGTCCCGAGGCTGCGTTGGGTTGCACGGTGTTGTTTGTATGGTGCCAAAGGGTGCCGGGTGGGCAGCGAGTCAAGCCACAGGGTACATTGCTGCATGTGTGGGGGGGAATATAGACCCAGACTGCATCTGTCTAAGCTTTAGTAGCTCGTGTACAGCTCCATGCCGTGCCCACGTGGGAATAAAGGTGGCCCCAAGCACAGAAATTTGGTCATCCCTTCAGAGCACTGACCAAATGTACCTCCTGTGTCTGAGGCGAAGCATACAGGTCCTTGAACAGCGGGGAGCGTTTCCAAACCGGAATGGTGCTGCAATTATAAATGAGGGCGTATGATCGATTTTCTTTCCACATATTCATATGGGCTGGTTTTGTTTCGCAAAGTCGGTATCCAGCTCTATCTAAATAAATACGTATTCCTTTGTGGCCCGTTCCCAGAAGGGACCAAATCAGATACGCATCGCTGCTGGCTCTTTTCCCGATGATGCTGACCCCGTGCCCAGCTACTGCGGGTACTTAGCTTAGGTACGGAGCGTAAAGGACGGGCCGGCTTCTCTAAGCAGCCAGGCGGCTGACCTGCCCGCCCAGGGACCGGGGCTGGCGGTGTCCTTTGTCGAGCTCTGATTACAACAGCGCTGGCAAAGCCACCAATGTGTTTGGCGCTCGTTGGTTTCTGATTTGCTCGGCCGTGCTGCACACCGAAATGAAAAACATCTGGTCGACTCGCACGCTCTGTTTAGACTGGTTACACAAATGCACGATGTTATGCAACCCAGACCTGCTATCCTATTTCTCCCTCTTCTGAAGCATTTCATATTTTGCTTTTAATCACATCGGACAGACAGCTGGACGCCTTCCAGGTGCCGTTTCTCGGATGGTGAGCCTCGCGCCTGACCCGTCGGCACAGGTCAGCCTGCCACCTCCCCATTGTTTTGCAGGAACGCCTCGTGTCTTTTTTTCCTCCCCTACCCACGAAGCTGAGCAGCGCTCGCCCGTGCCAACAGGCCAGCTGTGGAAGATGGTGAAGTTCTTTCTGAAACACAATGAGCTAGTTCAGGCAGCATGTTTAGCTCACATCCTCCCTGGGCTTTTCCCGTTTGACTGCAGGCTTCCCAGCGGGCAGGACACAGCCGATAACCCTTGTCCCCCCGCTTCAGACAAGCCCGTCTTTCCCCCGGCGCTTGCGGGAGAAGATCCACCTGGGGGAAGCATCGCGGCACAAGGAGTTCGGCGCAGGATTTCCGACTGCTTTACTCCTATCGTCCCCTTTGGCGTGCTTCTGGTAAATGGCACAAGTGTGTGGCTTCGCTGGGCTGTCTTTTCAACCCTGAAGCGGGCAGGCTTTCTGAGCAGAGTCGTTGTGAAAAGCTCAATGCTGGAAAATGCCAGCGCTGGCCACTTGCTTCCCACCAGGCTCGTGGCTGCTGAAAATCAAGTTTAGTAGCTCAAGCTCTCTAAGTTCAGCTTTTAATTAAAATACATAATTTAATGTTAGAGACCTCTTGCTCCAAGAAGGGTACCATTATAAATGCCTACATCCGACCTGGATTGCTGAAATTGGCATATTGCCTCTATTACGTTAGAGATAGCACAACCAAACTGACTTATCATTGTAATGGTTTGCCAAGCAGACAGAGGCACTGTCTTCATCCCAGATATAAAAAAATGAAATCAAGCTCATTGGACTTGACTTATTTTGTATGTAAGCTGATGCAACAGCATCTTGTGATTGTAGGAAGGGCTGTTGAACACAAGCCCACACACTCGTGTCAAATTGTGCAGGGCTGTCCACGAGGAGCCAGATGGGAACTGTGCACGATGGACTGTCCTAAACTCCACCTCTCCCGAAAATTACTGCCACTGCCTTTATGGGTTACGTGGTATCTGGTCAGGATTCCTCCTCTTTTATATATGCGTGTGCGTGTTTTTCTGTGTTTGTGTCTGTACATGTGCACATATAAAGAGCACTTATTATATAGAAGAGAGGTTAATGAAGAAAACTAATTAGTGCTTGTTATCTCAGGAACTCATGCTGTTTTTCTCCACTGCCCAGTTCCTGCCTCCTTTATAAGGATTTCCTTTTTATCCTGTGGTAGACTTCCTATAATCCTGGCCTTCACCAGCTGAGATGGAGGAATGGCTCCTTTAATTTCCTTGGAAGTGGTCCAGTCTCTGGAGTCTGGGTAGCTCTGGTTCATAATAATTTTCATTCCTTCACGTGAATTTTTTAAATGGGAAATGCCCTGGTGGACGCCTGGATCTTTCTCCCACGGCTAGCAGCTTCCTCGCTCCATTTAGACAGCCAAGGGGAAACCTCCTGATCCAAGCCTCGAGGACTTCTTCTTCCACTCGGGAGAGGAACCTGGCTTTGGCTCTGAGGTGCTATGTGTGTGCTCACACGCGGGCCCACGCCGCTTGGTTCGCTGTTTCTCTTGTCCCCCGTTCACCTATTGGTGTCCTTTGAAGATCAGGTTACCTTGCCCGTGGAAATATATGAGCTCGCTGTGTGATATACCATAACTGCAACAGCAGATCATATAATTTTCCCCCGAAGGCTTGTTGCAGACTATGTCGAGTCATTTGTATTTATGACAGCTTAGGGGTGATTTAGTGCAACCTCACTTTGATAAAAGCCATTTCGAGCTCATAAATATGGGTGACACACTGCCTTCTTGGCTCAGATTTTAAGCGGAGAGCTGCATTTGCATTGCCATTGAGCTTTTGTTGTTTGGGGGTAGGAAAGGGAAGGAGTGAGAGCAAACAGGAAGCGGAAGGAGGGTGCGAAATGCAGAAGGGCCCTTGAGAAATGGAGGATGCGGCCGTGTTTAGAGCCTCTCTGGCCTGAAGCGTGCCCTCCTCTCTACATCTCCTGCGCATCCTCCTGGGCATCTCCTTGGGCAACCTCTGCTGGCCCCAAGGTGAGGGCTCTGCAGCCGCGAAACCGCCCTGCGGCCACGAGGAAGCACACAGCGGTGGGAAGGTCCATCTGCTTTACGAGGCATTAATTCCTCTTCTAAAAGTGATCACATCATACCCACATTGCAATAAGTCATCCATTTTGCCAGCTTGGGAAACTTCCCCAGCTCCCCCGGCGCCCCAGCTCCTGCCAGCGAGGAGGAGGAGGAGTTTTTTGGAGATGTCCTCATGGCCTTTCTCATTGATGCTGGGGGAGAGGACGGTGGCTTGCTGGTTGCCCCAGCCAACCTCCCGGTAAGAGCAGCACAGCATCCTCCTTAAACACTCACCGCAATCTCCCAGCTCTGCCGCGCAGTCCTCAGACAGTGTATGCACTTTCCACTGGCGTCAATTTTTTGCTGGAATTCATTTATTTCGCTCTTTGCCCAGCTGGTTGGAAAGGAAGCGGGTTCCCCAGGTCGGGGAGAACATGAATTTAGCGCTTAGTTTTCACAATAATAATAATACAAAGGACTTCCATATGCTAGCAAGTTTTCTTGTAGCTTGGGTCTTACTGTTGCGTGCTGTATTTTTTACTTAATTTCAAGAAGACATTTTGTGAGTATATTTATATTCTGTAACTAGATTTCTAAGAAGGTAGACAATTTACAGTCAACAATAAAAGATACTTAAGCCCAGCACAGGGTTGTCAGATTTTATGTGCTAGGCTTAAATTGGTTATTGATGGAAGCAAGTAGGAAGATTGTTCTTGGAAAACTACAATTTTTTCATAATTTTCATAATGCTCAACGGAACCTGAGCATCACAGCCCATTGAATTTCACCTGGAGATGAATGTCTTTGTTTTATACAGGAGAATTCAAAAGAAGAAGTGGTTTTCATGTTTGTAGTCACTCGGAGAGTCGGGACATGAGCCGGGTGGGTGTCTGACCGTCAGGCTGCCACCCATCCACGCCCTGCAGCCGTGGCTCCCCATGTTCTCTGGGTTTTCTTTGCTGAAGCAGCCACTGTTGGTCCACAGGAATGGCTGGGAACTGTAGCTGGGAGAGGTATCTGACACGTTCAAGTCCTTAATGGCATGATTATTGATTGCAGGGAGATGAGGACTGGGATTCCTAGTTTTGTGTTGGCAGCTATCCTGCTCATGGACTTGATGTTCAGGGGCATGGGGTACCAAATTAAACTCATCAAGCAACGACTTAATAGCATCTGCCTGTAGCACTAATACAGATCTTTTTCAGAGCTTTACAAGTGCAAAAGCTTTAGATCATGATTTAAAAGTTTGAACAGCATCACTTGTGAAAGTCACCTCCCAAATCTGTACAGCAAAGGCATTTTAGTGTATACCTGTACGTTTGAAATACAGTGAGAAGATGTACGCTAATCACTTTTTAAGTACTTTTTTATCTTTTTGGAGTGTTCTTTATAAATTATTGTGGTTTTATTGAACGCTATTATTAGTTTTGAGGTCTAACAGGATAAAGCTATCACAACATCAGGCAAAATAAATCTTGCCTGCCTTTCAAAACATTCCTGCGGTGTGATGCCAGATACGTGCGGACAGAATGCTGTACCCAGCGATTTAATCTCATACTTCAAATAATCAGTTTACCAGTTTGCCATTATTAATGGCCCTTGAGCCGGACAGTGTTTATGTGTAGCTCTGTTGGTTTGGTGTTCACATCAGCAAACCCAACACTTTCCTTGCGACCTTTTCTACTGAAAATCATCCGTCTCGTGACCTGATGGGCCTCGTACATCCTCACGGAGCCTTCAGAGCAGCAGTGAACGCAGCAGCGGGCCGCGGCCACCTGGGCACGACCATGGAGGGGGGTCCGAGCTTGGGGAAGGGCTTTGGAGCCTCAGCCCCGGGTCTTCTGCATCAGCCCCAGCCGCAGGCTGAGCCCCTCTGCGCTGCCATCCGGTGCCCACCAGCCCCCAGGCAGCCAAAGCAGAGGAATTAAAAGGCAGCGTGCTTCTCATTAAGCAAATGAAAAGGAAAGCACAGTCCCTGCCCCGAAGATTGTACACTGTAATCAATGGCAGCATTAATGGGGAACTTCACTGCACTCGGAGGAACAGTAAAACATGCACGATGGGGCCCCGAAGACGAGACAACCAGTAAACTACTTACTCGGCTTCGGTTTCATTAGCCATTAGAGCAGGATAATGGCACTTACCTTACCCCACCAGAGATCAGTTAGTCGTCGCCAGCACAGCGATCTAGGGGGACGGACGCGAACAACAAAACGAGGAGCATCCCTCCAGTTCTCGACCTCTGCTTGCAGCAGGCGAGGACGTGGCCCCGCTCACGCCGCAGGGCTCGGGGCACGGGCGTGCTCGAGACGGGGCTCCGCCAGGGGGAAGGGAGCAGCAAGGGGGGAGCGGGGCAGGGGGACGGCCGGGTTCCGTTTGGGGTTCAGGAGTGCTTCAGGTCCCACGCAGGCACGTTCGGAGATGGCACCCGGACACCTGGCCATGCTGCAGCCTGCGCCACGGGACCGGCGCGCGGCCCCGGCGGGGAGCAGCTCTGCACCGTGCCCGGCTCCAGCTGCTGCCGTTTGTCTCCCTGCGCGTTTTGATTAAAAGTGGGTCCTAGAGCAAACAGACTTTGCCGCGTGGCGTTTTTCATTAAATGGGCTGCTTCGGTCTCTGCTGACTCAAAAAGCCAATCAACAAGCCCTCTGAATCTTTGATCCATTTTTCTACTTAGCTGTTCTCTAAAGGCTCAATTTCCTCTCCTGTCATGCTTTAGAGAGGGGGAAAATACACAGCCTAGTCCCCAAGTTATAATACAATTATTTGGTGCGAGGGAATTTTTTTTTTTTTCACTTGAATAAATTAGTTGTTAATTAAAGCTTTTTGATGTAGTGCGAAAGGAGTTATATTTGATACCAACAGCTGTATGCTGTTTGATTTATAGTCCTTTGGGGTGTTGTTGGTTACAGCGATCCCTTTCTCCCCCTTCCCCCACGAAACACACACACACACACTTCAAAGACCATTAAGCTCGTACTGTGTTTTCAATTAGAAAGAGGATCTTTTGTTGTTGTTGTTGTTTTCACTTTCCTGTATCTTGCTTTAAAGTTGCAAGTGGCAGCGGAGACATCTGCGACACCGCCGGGGTGAAGGCTCGGCTCGGGGCCGATGGGCTGGTCCTGGGCGTGCTTCCTTAGCTCAGCACATTGCATCCGCAAGCAGCGGGCGTCTGCTGAGGCTCTCCTCCAGTTTCCAGTTCAAGCAGGTTAAATCGCTGCTGTGAGACCTGAGCCTAATTTCCAGGTAACGCGTAAGGTGTTTGGAAGCTGTGTAATGGGTTCGGGTTGAAGTATAACTGTGGTCTTCAACCCAGGCAGGATTAGAGACCTGGGCGGGGAAGAGGATGAGGAGAGAGAGGACCTTTGGTGTGATTTCTAGCTGGGAATTGTAGAGAATACAGCAGAAAATGGCAGTGGAAGAGGTGGATTACATACAATTCCTTTTCTTCTAATCCTCTACAAAGAGTAGCTCCAATCCGATGTGCATTTGGTGCTCCTACTGAACCGGCTGGGTCGCCTCTCCCTAGTTTCCCAGGAATTCCTCAGCACATCTGCCCAGCTGTGGCCGTTCCTCACGGGGCCAGCGAGGCTGCCTGGCAGGGCGCTGCCTGCAGGAGGACGTGGAGCCTGGAGGAGCTGGCCTCCCCTCTCCCTGCCCTCGCCAGCAAGGAGGAGAGCGGGCTCGGAAGAGCGCTGGTGGCTTTTGGCTGTTTGACACGGCGTCACGTGGTGGTGAAGGAGGAGCTTGTCTGCACGCGAGGTGTTTTCAGTCAATTCCCGGCAGGGTGTTCATTAGCTGTAATGGAAGTGGTTGAGCGGAAAGCGCGTTTCTTCGCATTGGTTTGCACTCGGGCTTCTGCGCCTGGGAAATGGCAGTGGGGCTTTCCAGTCCCGCGGACTAACACGTAGGGCACCTTGTAGAGGTGATCCAAGCTCTGCTGAGCAAGGTAACATGATCAGCTTCCCGTGCTGAGGAGAGAGAAGCCCTGCTTCTCCAAAAATCTCCCTATCCCACGCAAGGCTGTCCTACTGCTGCCATTTAATTTGTTTTAATCCAATGGGGGGGGGGAATGGGTCTTAATTAATTGCCTTCTACTCTAGGCTCGAGAGGAAAACCCGCTTCGGAACAAATTAACGCAATCAAAATCTGCAGGTTGTGAGGCTGCTGGCAGAGTTCCCCGTTTGTGAGCAAACGAGTGCAGGTTTCCAGCTCCCAGGGATGGGAGAGGCGTTTCTGAAAGACGGGAGCTGGCGGCGTGGGCTTTTGGAAGCGCTTCTGCCTCTGCTCTCACTGCAGCCGAGCTTCATCCTTTCTCTGCTCTCCATCTATTTATGTATTTATTTGGAAAAATAGCATTACTTTTCCCTTCTTGCTAACTCTGCTGTAGTGATGGGGGCCAGCAACACCTGCCTACTGACCCCAGCTTCTGGAGTCCCACATGCACCACGTTTTTGAGAATACTTTTTTCGGTTTGCACACAGTGCTCTGTACGGTTGCACATTCATGGGCTTGCCAGGGGGGTTAGGCCACTGAGATTGGTGGGAGCACTGGGGGATGCCCATCCATCTCGATGTGATGGTAAATACCTTCCAGTTTTAGTATTATTTTGCTTGTTCCAACAACCTATTCTAGGACTGACTTATTTATCTAAGGATCAGTTTAATGTTCTTGTTCTCAGGACTGTAGAAAATACATTTTCTGAGTTGCTGAGGGACTTTCTGTTTGTTCTATGAGCTTGTTGTTTTAGTAGGTCCTACAGAAGTACAATATTTTCGGCTTCATAAGTGGAATTGATAGCAGAGCACAAAAAGTGAGCTTGTTCATGAGGAGTTTGATTTCTTTCCCCTTAACATTTAGTTGTTCTCCAGTTTCTGGTTATTTTCTGTTTCTTATTTTCTATTTACCTATTTGGGTTTAGTTGAAGAGGGCAAAATACATGGTTATCAAATAAAGAAATTAGAATTTTGCATGTATGGATGAAAATACGTATTTTCAGTTGTATGTATGTTGCCTCCTCACTGCAAACCAGGATGGCTATCTTATGGCTGTCTCCATTTGCCTTATTTCTGCATTACTAACTGAGGACTTTGCACCAAGAATATCTTGACTTTAGCTAGCAGAAAGGAGCAGGCACTCGAGAGCAGGAATAACATCCCTGCCAAGCACCCAGAAACACCGTGCTGAGCCTGCCCTGCGTGACACTGGTGGTGCTTCGCACAAGTTCCCAGCAAGGTGCTATATTCTTCTGAGCTAGCGCAAGAGGTGATACTATTATACTGTTGATACTGAGCAGCCCGCCTAAAATATTGGCTTCTGAATTATTCAGACATTTGGAGAGAGAGGAGAGAATAAAAACGTGTGTTAGCTGCGCACGTTTCTGCAGGTACATGGACAGGGCCAAAGTTACAGGTGAAAAACAGAGGGAGGGAAGCGAAGGAAAAGCGAGAAGGGAGAGTGCAAAGGTGGGCAGTGAGGATGGCACAGTACAAGGCGCGTGCAAGAGGGGACCTGGCCGAGGAGGCCACCGAGGGGCTGCTGCACGTGTGGGTGCTGTGGGGACCGGGACGGGAGGTGAAGGAGGGAGCCGGAGAGGAGCGACGCGGGGCCGTGCCTGGGGGTCGGGGTTGTCCTGCAGGGATGGGGAGGAAGAAACCAGGTGGTGAGAGCGGGGCCAAGCTGTGCACGGAGCCGTTAGATGGATTTGCTTGAGGAGAAACAGAAGGGCTCGGCGTTACTCGTCCTGCTCCTGAACGGGTCGGGTGCGTGTGACGGGGCCGGGCAGGGACTGCTCCGGGTGGGCTGCTCCGCCCGCTCCTCTGCAGCACGCCGTCACCGTTCTGGAGACAACCTCCTTTTCTTGTCTGTGAAGACGAGTGCTTTTACATTCCTCATGTTTTCCATTATCAAAGGTTCTCATGACCTCTTTATTTTTATTTTTTTAACGAAGCTGTAATATCTCCATTGTTTGAAACGGAGCCTTTGAATTTTGGCAGGGACAAAAGCTCTGCGGCCGAAGACATGCCTTTCCCTTCTCCCATGAAACTCCCCTCCGTTCTGGCTGAGTTATGAGCTGTGCAAGATCGCCGTTCCCCATTTCTCACTTATGTTTCTCAGGAAAATGCTGGCAGCGGTTCAGAATAATAACTGAACACGAATCTTCCGCAGAGCCGGGCCCACATCGCTGCCAAAGCAAAAATAGCAAAGGCTGCACGGAGAAGTCCCCGGGGGCTCGTGGGGCAGGTGGAGCAGCCTGGCCGCGGGAGGAGCAGCGGATGGGGCTGGCTCAGCCTCGCCTCGCCGCATCCCTCGCTCCCCGTTGCCGGCACCTGGCCCACGTGTCCCGCTCGGGCACCGCTGTGGAGCCGGGCACGTCCGCTCCCGGCTGCTAAGGGGAGAGAAAACCCACCTCCTCCGCAGCCGCCCCTCTCGCTGGGGTCTAACCCCGCGGGAGGATTAATTTCCTTCGTTCAGCAGCTCCCGGGCTGCCGAATCAGCCGGCTGGAAATGAGGAAGCGCCGGGCTGATCGCCGCGGTGCACGTCCGTGTCCATCGCGTGGCGATGCTGCCGGACAGACGCCCAGTCAAACAGAACGAAGTTTTCACAAATAATAGCTGAAAAGTTGGGAAATTCCCGTTTCTCCTGCTGCTTGCAGTCTAAACATCTTTCTTATTGCAGTGGTCAATGTAATAAACACACAGGAAGTGTGTATATCCATACATATACATACACATGTTAGATGATATACATCTGGATGGCCATGTAAGCATCACCAGATGGGATGTATGCATGTTTAGACTTACAGAAATACAAATTACATCTTCCAGCGGTACAATGCAGATCAGCAGCAAAACCCAGCCCTTTCTGAGAGCTGAATCTAACACAAATGCATATTTGCTGACAAACACACGAGCAAACTCTCTGTTTGCATACGTGCCCGCGGAGCTGAGCGCATCGGTGATGCTCATCTGGCACAGGCGGCTGCGCACGGCCGCGCCTGCCCCTATCTATAGAAGTGCTTTATTTGGGTTCGAATAGCAAGGGGACCCCCCCTCCCCGGAGCTGGGGGCTCCGCTTCTGACGATGCACAATCGCGGTGCTCGTTGGAGTGCCTGTCATTAAGCAATGCGCTGATTATTCTGGCAGCTCCGCTCCTCAAGTCCCCACGGACAGAGTCAGACATGGAGAGAATTGAATTTCGCCAAGGCCGGGGCTAAAGGTCGTTGCATGCAGTGGACAGCTGTGTCTAGTCAGGTCGAAACCATTGCTCCGAGTGTTACCAGCAGAATAGCTGATAGCTCTGTTGTCAGTTCATTTACACTTGCATCCTGTTACAAATTAAACTGAAATTGTGGGGCGCTGAAGGAGCGCAAAGTAGGTTTTCTGCCAAGTGACAATTCCTTATATCACCAATTTCTAAGTGCAGCCATTATAGGTCATTGCTAGGGGGGGTTGTGATTTCCAGCACCGAAGATTTAGGATCCTGATTTTCTGCCATGGGCAAAATTCCCATTAGCACCTGCTCTCATCTTCTAATCCCATAGGCTGAAAAGGAAATGCAGAGCTCTGGTAACTGGCTTCTTTTCTCAGCTCTGCTCTCAAAGACCAATATAATAAAGTACTGAATTGTTCCTTGACTTCTCCCACTTCCCAAATTTTCCTTTTTTTTTTCTCAGTCCCAATATATAAATTCAGACAGGAGGAAGACTATGCCATGTCTTGATCACGAACCGCTCTGTGCGGAGGCGAGTGGCTGGGCACCGCAGAGCCGCCTGGCAGCAGTGCTTGTAGCCAGCGTTCATCAGCCGAGCGCGGCATCTTCCCCTGACCCCGCTCCTAAGCCTCCCCATCAGCAGAGCAGAAAATGCCTTCTGGGCAGACACACGGCCTCTCCCAGGATCCTCAATGGGTCCTAGCAACTAAGCTGAAAGCCTGGGACTTGACCACATTTGGAATAAACTCGCCCCAAAACATCAATGCTAATTAGCTTGTGTTATGAATGGATTAAGTGAGACACCAGCTGCAACGGGGCATTTTGATTGGGGTTGCGGCTCGGTAATTAGATGCACATAAGCTGGCTGGGGAGCTGTCAGTCAGCAAGCGGCAGCTTCCTTGGTGGAAGAGCTTTGCCGTGTCCCATCATCTGTTTTACTGTGAGCCTTTGGGTGATGTACCAGCGACCAAACACAGCGTTCAGCACGAACCGAAATCCTCCCTTGAGCTACAGCTGTGCGACTCGGTGACTTCAAAACTTAGCTCCTAGTGCAGCTGAGCAATGCTATTTTATTTATAGTGCAAAGTGCTCCTCGTACGGGGGCTGTTAATGGTAGCACCATTCTTCCCTTTGGTTCCTGCCAGCCTTGCCCCCATTTCTGTAAACACAGTGGTGTTTGGAGTGGAGTCTGGGCGAAAATGTGTTTGATGCTGTCATGAAATAGCCCAGAACAAGACTTACAATTGAAAAGTACTCAAAATTGAAATTATATGGGGGTGAACGTGTACAAGTCTGGTGGTGCGGACATCTCCAGTGGCAGGTGCCCACACCGCCTGGCACCCGGCTGGGAAGGTTGTCCTGAGCTCCCTGTCTGGCCAATGAGTGAAATAGGTACCGCCAGTGAGATCCACCTATTTCAGACATCATCAATGTTGGGAGGAGAGGAAACCCTGTCGGGAGTCCCTGGTGGTTGGTTTGGATGAAGTTGTCTGTTTTTCAGTCCTCTGTTTTTAATGGATGAGTCGGGAGGTAAGTCCCGCTTCTCCTCCCAGATCTGGAGCTTGAAGGAGAATAAAATAATCAGGCAGCAACTTTCTTTAAAGTGAGGAAAGGCTGAAAGTAAAAAGGCAGTGTGACTGTGCCTGACACGGAGCCTTTATCAGCTCCATAAATAAAAGGCATATGCATGTAATGGCTGACTGCACCTCAGATTGCAATACCGATGTTTTAAAGGCCTGCTGACGGAGCATCTGCTTATTTCATTACTCCTCCGACGTCTTTGCAGGTAAGTCATGCATTATACAGTATCGACGCTAGCAATGCATGACCGGAGAGGACAGTGTGTAAAAATTCTGGATGGTCCATCGCTTTCCCTTACCTTTGAGGAGAGAGAAACATAAGGAATGATGTGCTCAGCTAATAGGTGGAATTTGTGAAATAAAAACATATTTCGAGCGAAGTAGGATTTGCATTTTTTTAAAGAAAGGAGAACAACTCTATCTAGTCATTATGGAAGCAGGCTGCATGTGCAGCAGAGCAAACATCACTGTCAGTAAGCTCTCACTCAGAAAACTGACTGGGGGTCTCAGTATTAGTCAGGTGAAAAAGGAAGTGTCAGGCATTATTGGAAGACAACTACAGAGGTGAGTTTCAAGATACAGTGGTGAGCCTCCACATTGCAATAGTATTGCGAGGAGCCCAGCTGGCCCTGGCCACAGCCCAGCCTGTCTTATGTTATCAACAGGAGTGTGGCAGAGGAGGTTCGCAGCAGTCCCGCTGACTTAAAGTGTCCCTTTAGGAGTAGAATTTGGCCCAGAGTTTGTAAAATATAGCTCGTGGGAGAAGAGCTAACTGTCCCCCCACATGGGTTTTTCAGAGGGCAAGTTCATTTTAGCCTTGTGCTGCGTCTCAGCACCGTACATTACAAATGCTTCCTTGGGTTGGCGTCAACTGAAAATGCTGGATCTCAATGTCTTGGCTTTTTTTAAGCACCGTTGGCACTCAGTATGAGCTGATTTTGGCTTGGCTGAGCGTCAGTAATTCACCGTCCTCGAGCACTCAGACACGTAGACTTGAGGATGCCCACTGGCTTTGCTTGCTGTTCTCCTCCCTTCCCCAGCCCTGTGCTTTTGGGTCGATGTCCTGGAGCAGCTTGAGCTTGCTGTGTTTCTTTGGGTTCCTGCTGTGCTTGCTTATAGAAGAAGACCCAGTCCAAAAGCTGTTTTGTCACCGAAGGAAGGGTTCTGAGGAGAGGATCCACAGTACTGTGTAACACTGTGGTGACCGAGGACTGGCACAGGTTGCCCAGAGAGGTTGTGGAATCCCCTCCTTGGACATCTTCAGAAGCCTCCTGGGCATGGTCCTGGGCAACCTGCTCTGGGTCCCCCTGCTTGAGCAGGGGTTGGACCCCACGGACCCATGAGGTCCCTTCCAACCTCAACAACCAGGCTGTGGTTCTGTGGTTCCGTACTGGGCAGTGAGACATACTCACCAATCTACACGTCCACTCAGACCTGTTGTAGGTCTCTCTTTTTCTTTTTTTTCTCGGAGACAGTGAAAAGCTGTTAGCCATCAAGCAGCTTATGTGAAATGAGTTTCTGGGCCTCTGTCCAGCTGCTCATACCTCACCCATTTGATATGCACACAAACGTTGAAATAACTGCTTCTGGATCCAGCAGATGTAAAGGGGATGAGCATCACAAAGAGGTCTGTGGAAGTGGCTTTCAATTCTGGAGCAGACGAGGAGGTAGACAGCAAAAGAGTTTTAGCTTTATAGGCTTTCCTAATTAGCATCTGCAGCTGAGGAAATACCGTAAGACATTTTCCACAAGTATTCATTAGCTGTTGGGTTTTTATAAGCTTGGTTAGACTTTGTACACTTTCTCCCACCATCCCGTCGTGTTTGCTCTTGACAAATATTCCAGCAAACATGTTTTTGAGCTGGAGTGTTTGTGGAGGCCGTGAATGCTGGAGAATATTCCTGAATAGTGCCTTTAATATTCCCGCTGGAAACCTGCTTCTAGGGATTGTAATGTCCCTCTGTTCGGGAGACAAACATTGCCGTGTCGTACAGACATTTAACAGCTCATGAATTGGGAAGAGATCAAGAAGAGTTTTTAGAAAGGAATTTCAAATACGTATTTTTAGGCAAATAGCAATCTGCTAATAGTTCACAAATCAACACGCTGAATATGTCAGATGCCTGTCTCTTCTGCAGTGCCCTGTTTCTGGGATTTAAGTTCACCAGCAGATTTTGAAAGCAAAACCAAATATTTTCTCCTTAATTCTCTTCAATTTCTCTCTGTGCAAGAAAAGAGTGTTTTTTGGGTTTTGTTTTTTTTTTTTGTGAATCTAGTCCGCTTAGAATAGCTTCCATAACATTGTTTCTTATTGACTGATCTCTAAATAAGAGACTCCTACTCTTGACTCCTGCTTAGATGAATGATTTCTAAGGCTTTTCTTTTTGTGACAGCGATGAATTGGTCGATGTTTGTATTAAGCTTTCCTAAGTGCACTATTAAATGGGCAAAACTTCAACAATAAACAGGCTGACTGGCTCAGTGATAAATTGAAGAGAGGGGGAGATGTGTATTTTTAGACAGAAGAATCATCATGGAAATTGTCCAATTGCCATGCAGTTGGAGAAGGGCTTTGTGGAAATATGCATCAAATAGGTACCAGACATTAGCTGCTCTTAAATCAACGAGACTGTGCTTTGGGAAAAAAAAAAAACAAAAACTTATCTGGTCAATGCCTATCTTGTCCTAAGGCTTGCCTAGGATCTAAGTGTTCCTTGTAGTCTTGGAAGCAAAACTTTCAGGTTTTCTTTAAAGCACTCTTAAGTTCTTTCTGTCATCGTGACTTGCAAGCAGGATTGAAAACTGTACCTTTCCTCTACACGAGAAAAAGATAAGGGCAATTAAAAATGCAAATAAAAGTGAAGGAGCCCTCTTGGACCTTTGCGTTGTTTTGTCCAGGACTGGTGATATTAAAAAATGAGCCAAGGTGAGAGCCTTCCCAATTTTCCCTCCTGTTTGGAGGGAAATTGTATTTTCTCGACGATCTTATTTGTGAGTGGTTATTTCAGGTGAGGATGGATGGCACCTCCCTACTGTTTCTGTCAAGCAGGGAGCAAGCGGGACCCAAGTCCTGTGCACGGGGACAAGTTCAACCCTCTGTGTCTCCAGCCTGCCCCAAACCAGCACACACCAGCAGCCCCGGGAGATAATTATCAGCTTTGGGAATTGCCAGACACATCCCCACGTCCACCGAAAGCCCCGTGTCTTTGAGCTGAAAGCGCAGGGAAGCCTCAGGTTTGGGGTCCAGAGCTGCAACCCCCGGCAAAGCCGCGCCTCTGCTCCGGTCTGTACGAAGGAGATAGCAGTATCTGTCTCGCAGGGGGTGTTAAGAAGCTTAATTCATTAGTGTTTACAGAGTGTTTCTAGATCCTCAGATGGAAGGTTCTATAAACAGACAAAGTATTACTAATTGCCAGCTTACACTGAATAGTAAAGGAAAAATAAGGATGGCTGGAGGAACGAGGAGGTGAAATTTGTGATGAGCCACATCAGTCTAGTGGCGTTAAGTTAAACAGTTCGGTGGTTTGATTTCCCATTGCCATCGTCTTAAAAATCTTCAGTCATTTCTATCGGTGCAATATTTGTCCCCCAGCTTACTTTTGGGGAAAAACAAGACACATCTGAGCCTGAGAATCAGGCCTCCTGTGCTAAAGAATAAATCGTAGGCCTAATTTGGGTAATCTTTCCTGAATTTACACCAGGAGGTTACACTGATTTCAGTGGAATGAATCTGGTTTGCAGAACATGACATCAGTGATTTTCTTCAGGATTTACACCAAAATATATCAGAAAAACAATTTTGCACATCTTTACAGCTGAGGAGCACACCAGGGTACTAATGTGCCGATGTTCAGAGCATTTCAGAGCGTATGGGTAGGGTTTTTTGTTTATATGGTTTGGTTTCATGGGTTTTGTCCTCTTCATTCAGCTCTGGCAGGGAAAGAAAGACGGGCTTATTCAGTCCTTTCCACTTTCTGAATTTCCTGCAATACCACAGCGATGTCGTGCTTGGGTTCCCGGTTAACTTTTTGTTGGCGTTTTGGAAGGCATCAGGAATCAAAATAAGTTGTGTAACTTCTGTTGGTTGTATTTATATACTTGGTTATTTGTATGCATTTTTCTGTAAAGCCTGATTCTGCAGGACCAAGATCTGTGACAGATTCATTTAGAAATTAATCACGAACAGGGAAAAGAAGAACCTTACTTAGTGCTCTTTCACTCTTTAAAACACACCACCTTTTATTTTCTCTCAAACCACAGCATTTAAAAAACAGTAGTGGGGAGCCATTTCCCACTCATCCTCCAAAGGGTGAAATCCTCATCTGGTATAAATTGGCGTAGCTCTATTCAAATCAGGGCAACGAGATTAATTCACTCCAGCTGAGGCTCCAGCCCTAGAACGCCAGTGAGGAGAGCGACTTTTGCACAGGATGGGTTTTCGGCTGGGTGGAAGGTTTGCTGTGTAACTTCGTTATGTGTCTAGGCTCAGTGCTGTGGGAAACTGTCTATTTGACATCTGCGGCGTACGCAGCAAATGCTTTGGCAGTTAGAGTTAATGCCTTTTGAATTTGCAGGTTGTTTACTTTCAGCTTGAACGTGGATTTGCTTTCAGCCTCAGTGGGAAATCTAACATAAGAAGTAATAGGACCAGCCATCTGTCCGAAAGGGTATGAGAATTCCTGGTTTTGAAAACCAATAACGGAGACCAGGGACAAATTCACCCCGTGTGTAATCTCTGGCAAATTATTGGTATGCTCCTTACATTTCCGACCCGGGACCCAATCCCTCTGGTGCAATGTGAGGAAGGGCAGATTTAGGAGATCAGACCTGCAAAATGAACGTGGTCAGCATCCCTTTCCAGGGGTCGCTTCTACAAACAAGCGCTGTTCCAGCCCTTTCTTCCCCTGCTCTGATTTACAGCCCGTTTTGGCGTGCAAGCCGTGCACCTGCAGAGCGGTCTGCTCAATCGGCGCTGAAGCCTGGGGTCTCACGGGAGCCGCAAGCAGCACGAGTGAATGGGAACCCCGATCCCTCGCCAGCATTTCCTGCAAGGAAATATCAATCTGTGTGTTAGTTGCAGGCAGAGAAAAGTGTAATGACTAGATAGATTGGGTCACTTTTTCAAAAAAGCTCAAGGCCAGATTTCTCGACTCTTGAAAGGGTCCAGAATTCTTTACTTTCTTTCCTTCAAGCCAAAAGTTAAGCCCATCCCTTCCTCCCACCGTCTAAACGAAGAGCTGAAGAGGAGCCAAGGTTTCACACAGATGATCAGCATCCTGCCGCTCTTAGCAGGACATGAGGAACAGATTCTGCAAAGAGCTCGGCGCACGGCGTGTAACGGAGCTGCTCCCCGATCACACAGCCCGGGGCTTGGCCCTCCCGTATCTGTCTTGGTCACCCACAAGAAGCGTCATCAGCTCAGTGAGAAGGTACTTAGATGGTATGCACCGTGCAGAATGGAGGCTGGGACCCTGGTTTGGAAGTCTGGGTAGTACAAACCGGTGGTCACATCCCCACTGACTTTGTCCGTCATTTCTGCTGACTTGGATTGAGTTATCCTGATTTCTACCAGCTAAAGACCCGAGTCTTGGTCTCCAAACCACTTGGATGAGCTGAAAACCATGGCCTGAGTAATTAGTAAATAATAGGTAAGGCAGGAAAAAAAGACTTCAAAAAACCATTTAGCAAGAACATCACCTGGTCTTCAGTAGACCAACCCAAACCATTCTATGAAACATTCATTCTTTACTATACATACAGTGAATGGATGTGCTTTTTCTTCCCAGCTTGAATAGTCCAGGGACATCGGACAGCTGGCAACATCCTTAAAAGCACATCGGCCTGATTCTGATCTGCCTTACAAGTTGAGCAAAATTACTTGAGATATCCTGATGTAAATCCAGCCAAAGATTAAAACCAGCCCTGCAGCACCCCTGTTTGTCCAGAGGACTTAAGCAAAACATACGGCTTTCATCCCAGCAGCACCATCCCTGGGCTATGTTACCTCAATTACACCCTGATTTAAGAAAACTGGAGAGCACCGTATCATGTTCAAACTGCTTTCTTTCTTCCTTCTCTGTCAAATTACGGCCACTGCAGATCTGATGAGTTTCCAGATTGGTTGGGGAAACACGACTCTCTTCAAAGTCCTTATTTTGTTTATCAATTCAATAGGATTTACTGACTAATAACCACCCAAGGCTAACAGGCTCGTTTGGATTGGGAGTGCTGTGATCTCGTGTGTTCTCTATGGCAAGAATAGCCGGCTTACAGCTAGCTAGTCTACTGAAGTCAAGAGAAACCAGGGCTTGTAGTCCTCTCTTAGGGAAGCCAGCTTGTTTTGCTGCCAGTTTTCAGGGAGTCGTCTTTTCTTTTAAGGTTTTCCATAGAATCACAGGATCATTTTTCCTTATTTCCCTCGTATGTGTGCAGTCATGAGAACCAGGATGGCTTGAAATTAAATAAGCGCAGTCCAACCAAAGTCAAAGACGTTGCGGTTTTAGGTTTTGCTTGGAACCAGAAGCAGAAGAGCCAAAAGAAAAAGGAGAAAAAAAAAAAAAAGCTGTTTTCATGGTATTTTTGGCATGAGCGACTGCTCTGAGAGATACTGGAACTCATGCAAGAAGGGTCTGTTCTCAAGACATTTCCAGTCCTGCTCTGAAGACTGAAGGCTTCAGATAAGCATCTGCATGTGGGGGTCCTTATCCAAAACAAACCCTGGAACCTTGCGTAGTTCACCCATCACTGACGGTGATTTCCTCCGTGCATCTCCCCGTGCGCTTGTGCACACACACAGAAGTTTTTCGGGGCATCCTGAAAGGGGTTGCTTTTCCTTGCCTGTGACATTTTAATTGCCTCTCCAATAAGATCTTCTCCTCGGCCAGAGAAAGAAAAAGAAGAAAGCAGTGACGTGCCTCGTGCTGTCCAAAGGGTTTCCTGTCCTCAACCTAACAGCACGCATCGGCATCGCTTCCTCCCCCTCCTCCTTTGTCTCATCTTCTCCGCGTTTTGCAGGGTTTTTTCTCTCTCTCAGCCTGGAAAAACCAACATCCCCCCTCCCTGGCAGCCTGGGTGACAGAGGCAGAGAAATCAGCACGGTGTCAGCAAGAGTTTAGCCCCGCAGCTGGGACCTGAACTTTCAGCGGCGGAGCACAGCGCTGGGTCACTGCACTAAAGCAAGCCAGATTGATACAAAGTGCTTGCTCACTCTGGGAAGGAAAGCAGCAGCAGCCGGTTGATAAAAATCTTTAGGCGCTGTCTATTGTGAGCTTACAGCAGCAATGGCCCCCAGTTTATCCTGGAAAAGATCACCGTGGAGTGTGTGTTTACTGCCATAACCCCTGAAGTGACACAGCGCTTGGATGCTCCCTGTGCAGGGGGCGTGTGTCGCAGGGCAGTGCAGATTTCAGAGCTGTTGAAACCGGAGATGGAGTGCGTGGACTCGACGTGCTGCATGCTGCGTGAAGTCTTCAGCTCTGAAGACCTGAATGATCACGTCTGCCAATAGTTAATGTGCCTAGAAAGAGGATGCTAAAATATTCTTTCCCCCTCCGGTTTGCAGCTGAGAACTTGTTAGTCTGTAATATCTTTTATTTATAGTGCCTTTCCACTCAAAGGATCTGGAAGTGCCTCTGTCTGGGAGTCACTGCCGATACCTCCAGGCAGGGAGGCTCCTCTGTGGTGGCCTCTGACTGAGGTTTCGGGATCTCCTTGGCCATGGAGGCACGTGAGGGACTCGTCTGCCTTGCCAGACACCAGCACCGGGTCCTCAGGGCCGGAGGGAAGGGCAGAGACTCACCCTCAGCCTGAGGAGTAGCAGAGAGAGAAAATCGTCGGGTAAACGGGCTGGCAGAGGATTTGGATTGACCATGGCTCTGTTTGGAAGCAGATGTTGGGATGAGCCATTGCCAACGTTGGGTGAAATCCAAAAAGGCCTCAGGCAGTGAAGCCGCAGCTCAGAGGAGGGCATTTGGTGGCCTTACCTGGATGGTGCTCCACCCAACCCAGCGTGCACCAGCCGTGCTGTGCCGGCCAGGAGCAAGCTCCGATGGGGGGCCCCGCATAGGGGACGTGTCCCAGTGCTGGAGATGCTCCTGAGGGCACGGGGTTGAAGCGTGCGCCCGCCCTTGTCCCTTAATGAGCGCAGCACAGCGAGGTGTCACTTACTTGAAGTCCACTTCGGTGCCTGCCCATCAGCTCCGCAGGCAGCAGCGGCCGCAGGACCAGCCCCTGCGGGTGGCTCCTGGAGCTTCGGGGTGCCACCAGCCCCCCGCTTCCCCGCTGCATGGGATGTGCAGGCCAGGGAAGCAAAAGTCAGACCAACTGACGGGTTTATGCTTCCAGCCTGCGATTTCTGCTTCATCCACAGCCAGGCGAGATTTTGCCAAGATACATATTAGGCAGCTGCTCAGGACACTGCTGTTTTGTCTGTACCACCCCGAGCATGCTGTCTGTCTGTCTGTCCGTCTCCCGGTCTGGCTCTGCGACCCCACCGTCGCGCTGCTCTTCCCCAGGGTGGCCGGAGCGCGGTCGGCGAGAAGCGGCCGGGCGCTTTCCTGGTCCTCCCGCGGGACTCCTTGCTGCCGGGAGCGGAGGCCTCGGGGCTGGGATGCAGCTCGGGCCCGACTGCCTCAGCCCTCCTGCGGCCTCCCCGGCCTCCAGCGGTCGCTGGCTGCTCACAGGCCCTGCTCTGCTCCGGGTCTGCAGCCCGGCTTGCAGCTTAGCGGGCTCCTGCCATCCTGCAAAGATCCCCAGGGCATCTCCTCCCCTCCCTGCAGCATCACCAACATCATCAATATGATTTTCCCCCCTTTTTCCACCGGGCACCAGCCAAGGTGCCTTTACGCCGCTGTATCCCCATTGTGCATACGTCAGCGTTTCAAACTGGTGCAACTGGAGTCACGGCGCTGGCTGAAAGTTGCCTCTCTTGGGTCCTTTCCCATGGGGAAACACATTTTGCCCCCCCAGCCAAACCTCCCCCGGGGAGGGGGGCTGGCGCTTTCTCACCCTGGCATGCGTGAGGCTTGCTTTGCCAGCTTCCAGGGCATCTCCCCCTCCCTCCTCCTTCCTCGGAGGAGAGCATCCATATGCTGTGCGTACATATGTTTCTTCCCCCTCTCCTTCTTGGTCCGTTGAGTGTTGCATCATGTTTCACTCCCATCGCTGCTCCTTCCACACGTGCTGCTGTGGATCTGTGGGGGGGAGCGGGAGGGAGCCCCTCCTGTGGGCACGCTAAGAGGGAAAAAGGATTAAAAAAGGGAGAGAAAAGAATAAGGGGAGAAATATTTGGGAGGAGGGGGGTTAAGAGCAGCGAAAAACAAATCAGAGCTGGTGCCAGGCTGGAAGCAGCAGCTGGCTGCCAGCATAGCAGGCTGGGAAGAAGTTGGTGGAAGAGCTCTGTGCCATGTTTGGGTTGCTTAAAAAAATACACCCTGCCTCCCTGCCTCCCTCGCTATTCCGCCTCTGTTTTTCGCCCGCCCCGCGAGCACGAGGAGGGATGTGGTTGCCAAACGCAGGAAGTTTGTATTTAAAGCGATGTCAAGGGATGCAGATGGAGAATGTCCCCCGGTGCGCACGTGGGTGTGCGCACGAGCACCCGGGGTCCCCGCGGCTCGCGGGCAGGCTGGGGGCGCGCAGAGACGGAGGGGGGATGCCAGGGCATTGGCAACCATGGCACGATTTTGGTTCCAGTGCTCGGGGAGGAGGTGGGAGGGCTGGGGTGGAGGAGAAAGGAGGGGGGGTGGAAGGTTGCAACGCTTGGCTGGAAAAATTTAGAGGAGCACAAAGGAGAGAGCGATGAAAAGGGATGGCGGGAGGGGGAAGGAGGCTGCGAGCCGGCTGCCGTGGGAAGAGATTTACGTGTGCCCAGTGGGGTCGGCTGGGAGCGGGCTGGGGGCGCGGGGCGAGGCCGGGGGTGCCGGGGGGAGGCGGGCGGCCGCAGCGTGGAGCGGAGCGGAGGAGCGCCTTGTTTTCCTCCTTCCTCTGCTCCTCCCGCCGCTGGGCGCTCGGAGGAGAAGAAAAGACAAAAAGCTGAACCGGTGCCAAGAAGGAGCCGCAGCGACTCGAAAACGGCGCTCTGTGCCGCACTAATATTTCCAAGCAGGGCTGCTCTCGAGAGCGGCGAAACGTGCCGGGAATGAGAATGGCTGCGGCGCGGGGCCGCCAGCCGGCTCCGGGAGCCTTCTCCCTCCTCCTCTGCCTCCTAACCGCGGCTCTCTTCCTTCCCCGGCCACCCCCAGGCGTATTTAGGGATCCTTGTCCTCGGCTTTGCACGGGGCCGGGTGCAGGAGAGGGGCTGGCCGGGAGCGGGGCAGCCCCCGGCACCCCAGCAGCACTACCCCTGGGCACAGCAGGGCAGACACCGGGCAGAAATGCTGCGTTTTCAGCCCATTTCTAGCCTGGGTGTGGGCCTTACCCAGCTCTCAAGTAAAGGATTAGAAGCGGGTAACTGGGAAGGAGGAATCAATCCCCTCCTGCCCACCTCTCTCGCAATCCTTATTTTTAATTTTTATTCATTTTTTCCTAGGCAGGCAGAGAAGACTTGATTCCCAGGGAGTTTTCTGATTGTTTTCCCGTTGCCACTCCTTCCCCTCCTCCTCGCTGTCCTCCTCCTCTCGCAGTACCCATAAGGCTGCTCTCGCTGCTCCGTATCGTGATGCAAGGTTACTTGTAGGACACGCGAGTCTCTGCAAGGTGCAGCGTCGCCTGCGCCGGTGCTCGCCGCGCTTCTCCTTTGCCGAGGGACGAGGCAACGTGCAGGCTGCGCCTGGGGGTCGCGTGGCCCAGCTGGGCCCTGCTCAACGCCGTGGCGGGGCTTCTGCTGCAAAAGCCCCTTCCTGCAAAGCCTCCCTGGGGGAAGAATGGGTAACGATCGTATGGGGCTGAAACTTTGACGGCAATTTGTAAGGCTGGTCGATTCACGGGGTTGGGCTGCAGTTTTGCTGTGACTCTTGTCTGAAAGAAAAGCTTTCTCCCTGTGTTGTTCCCCTCTTCCCATCCTTCACAGGTTAGCAAAAGGTTCATGCAAGTAACATTTTTTTTTTTTTTTGAGGGGTTTTTGATATATTTTTTAACAATTTTAAAATTCTTACCAGCACAAGCATTCTTGTAGGAGTCCAATATTTGAATGCAAAGATCTTTCCCCCACTGCCCATTTCTTTCCGGATCATGCTGGAATTTGGATCTGAAGTTTCAGGTTGGCTTTGCAGAAACTGGAGAGTGGAGAAAGAGGCACCCCCTGCCTTTGGCTTTGAAAAGAGGTCCAGATCCTGTTTTAGCAGCAGCTCTATCACTGACGCAGCTGGCAGGTCATGTTCAAGGAGACTTTTCCAAGGCATGGGCAGAGGCTCATTAGCTTGCCACCTCTCAGAGGCTCGTGGGTTGTTGGCCTGGCCCAGTTTGTAGTCCCAGGTGTGGGATGATCCCCGTGACCTCTCTCTCACTGAAAATCCTGCCCTACTATGTATCCAGAGCACTTCAAATCTCACATTTGTTTTTGGACACGTAAGCCTGGTTTTGGAGCACCTGCTTCTGCTCAGGTAATGCCTTTTGGAAATAGTGTGATGAATAGAGGGGAGCCCAGTGCGACGTAAAGCTGTTATCCAGCCCGCTCTCCTCATCCTCCTCTTCTCCAGTGACACAGCCCCTCACAGACCAGCGCTCTTCCTCTGCGGGGGACTGAAAGCTCAGCCCTAGATTAGCACTGCGAGGATGTGCGCTCGTTTTTGGGGTGCCTCCGGCCGGCTTTGTATGGAGCAGGAGGCCCGCAGTGACCCATCTCTCCCCGTCCCTCCTCCCAGCTGCGCCTTGAACCCCGTGGCAGCTGCAGCCTGAGCAGGTCTGGAGTAAAGGAGATGCCCGTGTCCCTTCTCGCTCTTTTCTCTTTGTCACGAGTGAGGGGTGCTCAGCGCTTGGCCCAGGAAACATTGGAGTGGGTGAAAAAAACGTGGCGAATGTCAACATACCTTCCACCAGATCCCATCTGTTCCTAGCGAATAAAGTACGCACATAAAAATACCTGGTGGGTATGCACACATGGGCTTGCTGTTTGCTTTTCAGTTGCCTCTTTAGACTCAACGAGGTGATTGTGTATTTAAGCTACCATCCTCACCAAGGGTACATACCATGCAGATCTTGCCCGAATCTCCCAGGCGTCCTTGCTGATGGTTTCAGCTGGTGCTGCTCCTCCTTCTCTGGGCACGGCCCCCTCTTTTTAACCCGAGATCCCCCACCGTGGGATGCCAACCTGTAAAAGCACATGGCAGGAGTGGGGATTAAAGCCCACATCGAATTGAGCAAAGGAGGCCCCGGCGGCTGTCCTAACCCTCATGCACCCGCACAAGCATGGCTCACACTTGTAGATGTGCACCAGTTTGCATCTCCTACTCATTTAAACCTCCTAATACTTCACCTAACAAATAGCGATTACCTACCAGATTTAGAGTCAGGATCCAAAATGTATGGACAAAAAGTTAATGTAGACCAACAGCATCCACGTGCACAAAGTAGCATTGTATGCATGTTATTTGGGAGGGTAAACAGAGGACAGCAAATGAAGAGACCTTCCTAAAGCTTCAGATCGCAGAGCACAGATCTCTTCTATTTCTTCATTGTCTTGACAATGCTCTGGAGTGAGGGAACTTATGTAAGGGAGCTTGTCCATCTTGGGGCAAAAATGTTTCTCTTACCTAATGGTCCAGGTAAACCTCCGGTCCTAACCTCCCGACGAGCATTGCAATGCAGCGACAATGCAGCTGAATGTCTTCGACTTAATTTCTCCCTGTATTAAAGAGGTGTCTCTGGATGTGTTTCCTTGAAACACGATATCTCATGAATCTCAAGTTGCTTACTTCAAACCTCTTTTCCTTCCAACACTTTATAATGAAGCCTTGCTTGCTTGGAGCTGTTATGAGAGGACTTGCATCTGGAAGGGTTAACCCAGAGGACTCTTCCGAGGCTCTCTTCCACCCCTTCTCCCCACGCCTTCCCCACTCCCAGTCTCATTTTTTTGGGCCGGTAGCCTCGCATTTCTGTAATCTAAATGTGCAAATGCTTTGCAGTCACGGTCCAGTAGCTGGGTTAATCTCAGCCCCCTGGAGTGGCAGATGGCTGATTTGTTGCTGATTCCAGTTACAGAGAATTGTGCCACCTATTATCTTTGCACAGGCTGCCGCTTAAAAGGATGCCTTGGGCAAAATCAGTGGAAAGCAAAGCAAAGCAAGCACTCTCTGACCTGCATTACCACAGGTGAAAATGTGAAATATTTCACCTTCGTGGGAAGGGCTCAAGAGGTGGACAAAGAGGGGAGAGGAGGCGAAAGAGGAAGAAGGGAAGATCTCATTTTTGTACCAGAGGTGCAGAAGCACAGGGCAGAGTGGGTTTGCCACAGTCACACTCTTGAATCACAACCACTTACCCTGTTTTAAATGGTTTTGCGGTGTGGTAATCCTTGGCTTCGGCTCCCTGCTTTAACTCTTAAACAAAACAGACGCGTTGGCATCATGTGGCACCTTCCTGCTCTTCCCAAGCTTTGCTGAAATGGATTGTCATAGGAATCCGTGGCTCCACTCCCGGCCATCACAGCTTGGGACGTTCCCCATGGCAGCCAGGCAAAGCCATGATGGCCCCACGTTGCCACCGGCTTTGCCTGGGCTGCTCCGAGGAGAAGCCTGCTTGTCTGCATGGGTTAAGGATGCAGATGGGGGAGCTTCCAAAACTGAGCAGGGATGAGGCAGCAGGGGGCAAACCCCAGAACCGCGTGCTCAGAGGGCCCCGGGTGGTGGGCACACAGAAAGATGTAATGAATTGGAAAAGAGTGAAACTTCGGATGCTTGTGACCATTTTCTGCACGGTCATGCCCACAATCAAGGTTCTCTCTTTTCTCTTTGCTCTGGGAAACTCCACAGAGCCAGGTGAAGAATTTGGGAAGAGAGTGTGGGTTCCCTGTGCAGAGTCCAGTGACGAAATCTGTGAACAAGGTAAGAGCAAGGGGTTGTGGCTGTGAAGGTTTTCCTTGCTTCCTCGTCCCCTTCCAAACCCATTACCAAAGTGTTAGACATGAAATTTAGCATGTGCGTAGCACAGAAACTGATATTCCAAGTGCTAAGTGAAAGAGTCTAAAAAGATCAAGCTAAATAGAGCTTCTTTTTAATGCATGCCATTGTGATGGTTTGGGTTTTAGAACAGTTTGTATTGTATCCCAATGATCTATGTGTGAATAATTGTTACCAACCTCCTGACACCAGGACCTAATTAGGAAGTAAGAGCCTTAAATAGGCCATTTGCGTAGTGAGCTTCCATATGTCTCCTTGCGCAATTTATTTGCTTCACTCCATTGAGATATAATGAGAATGAAACTCCTCGAACTGCCTTTGACTCGGAGGCTCTCCTCTTCATCTCCTCTGCAGCTACAGCCCACTATTGAGAAGATAATATCTATTTCCCTTTGTTCAGAGAGAAAAAGCTACTGTACTGCTACCCTTATTCCTGATTGACCAAGTTTTTCTATTTCCGAGTTTCCCGTGGAAATAGAATGAGAAACAGCAAAACAACCCGCAGCCTGTGAAGCATGTAATGCTGTCGGAGAAGGCACAATGAAGGCTAGCACAGGATGATCTTGAAGGCATACTACCTGCTGTATCTAGGACTCCTGAAGACCTGCTGCAAAGCTGATGTCGTTGTATTTCAGCCAATGTATAGGTTCCACTTAAAGAGCTCTAACTTGATTCTGTTTAGATTTCTTCCTTCTGGGATGTGAGGAAGGAGGAAAGGTTGGTTCAAGGCTGCGTGAGTTTTGTCTAAGTTTCGAATATTTAGCTCAGTCTGGACCAACATGCTTGCTGGGGCTCTCTGTTCATGTCATTGTGCAGAGTGTGTTCTTTAAATGTACTTTCAGAAGATATCTTTTGTTTCCAAACACCTCTTAGATGCATGACTCCACCCTGTGCTTCATTCTTTCACTCCCATCATCCTGAAGTCAGCAGATGATCGAGTGCCATTCTCTGTAGGGATGAACTTTAAAGAGTGCTCAGAGTGTTTTTTTGTTTTGTTTTGTTTTCTTTTCTTTTTTCTTCTAAATCAGGGTCTTATTTCATTTCCCAGTGCAAGGCAGTTCCAGTGCAAGGCAGTTCCACATGCAATGATTTTGTTTATGATAATTCACTTGCATGTTCCCTTCCAGGAATTGTCGTTGCCTTGCAGAAGGGAGGTTAGTGCCGGTCCCCTTGCAGTGATAATTATAATCAGACCTGTCAGCCTTCACACAGTCTACGCTTATCACTTGCATTTAGGAGGATTTTTCCTGAAGCCTATTACCAGTGCAGCTTCTTAGGGAAAAATAGTCATGATTTTTCAGCTAATCTTTGATGGCTCTCAGCTTTGAAAGCACGGAGAGGAGCAAAATGACTGCCAGCTGCAGTTAAAGGCACTGTCTGTCCATCGTGGCGTGGACCTCTGCCTCTGGAGAGCAGGGACAGGACGGACGGTGGGGGAACACGGGCTTGTAATGCGGGTGCGATAACTGTTCAGGTGCGCGGGAGGCGCCCGGCCGTGCCTCTTGCAGCTGCAGCACGCTCCCGGACCAGCTCCGCAGAGCGGCTGGGCGACGGCTCCGGCGGCAGGCGGCCGATGGCAGCGGTGCCTCCTCTCCCTGCTCTTCTGGGCGGCGATCTGCGGCTTCTCCCATGTCAAAGCCTCTTGGCTGCGGGATGCGGTTGCGGGATGGCCAGAGGAGCGGCTGCAGGATGCGGGAGGTGGCGCGGGTTGGAGGTGATGGCCAGCGCCCAGGGCTGGACGGACGGACCCACTGCCACCCGCACGCTGCGCTGCAGCGGTGAGCCGCTGGCTCACGCAGCAGTGTTCGGCAGGACGTCGTTCGGTGTTTTGTTCATCCCTGGGCGTATAGAAAATTGCCCACCCTAGTGTTTTTCACCAGGAGAGGCATCCCACCATTTACTAGAATTCCCCTCACTTTCACTCCATTACTCCTATTGATATGCTAATAACCTCCCTCTCTGTGGCTTTTGCTTTTTGCTAACTTAAAAAAGCAATATGACAGTTTATACCATTTCATTAGTCTAAATGAGTGATGTATTTTTCAGTCCCTCCTATGTTATCACCGTGCTCTTCTGTATGTTCTCGGAGCTTTGGGCTCCCTCGGCCGCGGCAGAAGTTGGAGATGGTCAGTGCTTTGTGGCTTCTGTAGCGGAGGAAACGGAGGGACGGGGAGAGCTTGGTTCTCTGCAGCTCTGTGTTTGCAGTCTGCAGGGATATGATTTGCCTTTGTTTTATTTAAATTCACTGGCAACTCGAGATTTATTTATCAGGTGTCACTCCCTGAAGGAAGATAAATGCCACATAGCAAAGACTTCATCTATTATACAAACAGATTTGAAGGCTTTGCTATTGCATTTCCCTGCCTGCTGTATGGAGTAAAAATGCCTTTGGCTGAACAGAGGCAGAGTGATACTTAGCGGTAGCATCTTATGACCTTTTGATCAGCTGAGATCCCAAGCCATATTAGTGGACAGATTATGATGTGATGGAAAGAGGGCCAGGAATAGCCTTTTTATCGTGAGATCCTTCCTGTGAATATCCTTCTTTGTTATATTCAGGTGGTTAATCACTGGGGCCAGGACCATCATTTGAAAATAGGGGAGTGAAATATTGGAACAGGCAATCCAAACGCGCTCGAGTTTGCCAGCTCCAGTTGGATATTACAGCTTACGGTTTCTCCCCAGTATTCTCCTACCCTCCTGTTTCTGTCAAGCCCATGGGTGACATTGCAACATTTCCTATCACTAATAACCCCATTTTGGCAGAAAAATCTACGCAAAATGGACTCTGAGTCCTTGGACTGCAGGGAGCTGAAGGGAAACACTCACATGGAAATGTCTCTGGGTCATTTTGGAGCTAATAACAGTAACGCTTAAACCTCTTTCAACCTTATTTAGGAAAAAATGTAGGTTTTAAAAAATGTATAGTCCTGCTAGTATTTTCCTTTTCGTGGAACCAAAGAGAAATGAGAATAATTTTTATATCAATCTCGCCTACTGCCTGCTCAGGATTTCTCCTTAAACTTTGTTGTAGGTTTAAATTAGCCTCCTTTTCTCCTTAATGGCCAATATTAATATTCAGCCTCCTGGGTAACTGGGCACGAAGAAGAATGCCCATTCACAGCTGGCTCTGCACGTCGGGAATGGTTGTGCTGAAGTTTGATCTGGCTGCCGAGGCCACTTCTGGTGAGCAAGGACAGGCGTTTCTGAAGTCCGGTGTAAATGTTTTGGGGTCTGTAAGAGCACGAGCCACGCACAGGCAGCCCGTGCTGCTCATGGAGTATGTAGCACAGCCCTGCACATGCTGGAATGGGGATGTCGGAGTTGCACAAGTTCTGTTGCTTCTTGAAGCTGAATGATCTGCTAGTTTTCCCAAAGGAAAGAGAGAAGGGCTGGCGGTGCGCGAATCCCGAGCTGCTGTCGGTGTAGTGGGGATGCTGATGCACCAGGTCTGGAGAACAATAGCTGCCACAGCCCTAAGGAAACTCTTTGAAAACGAGAAGGTTATGGAGGTGGAGGAAATGCACAGCAGGACACCGTCTCCTCTTATCTCCCCCAGCCTCTTCAATCAGGTGCCTGCTGGGCTTCCCACTCCTCCTGCCTTTTGCGCTAGATCATAGGATCACAAGGCGTTAGACTCTGCTGGCATTAAGTCATCCGCCATCCTCCTGGCATTACAGCTCCCCGAGCCAGGGAGCCGCAGTGGAAACGGGAGCTGTGAGCCCCCATCGGGCTTCTAACTGTGGCTGCCAGGGCTGCAGAGGTGTCCAAACCGGAGCTGTGAGGAGGCACCAGCGGCCCGACACCAGTCTCCACCACCTTTCCTATGGGAAAAGCAGGGTGTTGTGAAGGGTGGCTGGCAGCACCAGCACTATTGACCAGAGAAGTGCTGTTGCTGAAATACAGCTGGCCCATGGACAAGTTGTGGAGCGTCACAAGCGAAGCTGTTCAAGGAGATGGGTTCCTCTGAAAGGCGCCCATCTGAGAGTAACAGCCTCTGACGATAGCTTGGAAACCTTTCCACCGAGAAGGCTGCGTGGTGTGTGTGGTGGTGAGGGTGTAGGTATGAAATGTTTCCTCTGCCTCCCTCCACCGCCTTCTAGGACGTGGGTCCCGGTGGGGAGCAGGAGGTTGCCCGGGTTTGGGTGACACCGTACCAAGATCTTCCCTCTTGGTGCAGGATTGGCTTAGTGCTGCTGGGTCTTCTGCGAGACAGTCCCTGTCCCGATACACTCGGTTCTTCTCCAGGCGAGCTCTTGTGTTCAGCTTCTTGTAGCTCAGAGGGACCCATGAAAACAGGCTCACTGGGCTTCAGGTCAGCACAGAAGCTCGTACTGAACATCTTCTGGTCCTCCAGAGTAGTGTGGTTAGAGCATATGGTAACTACCGGAGGTGGGATACTTTGCTGGGGTGTGCAATTTAAAGTGGCAAGAAGATGTAGTATCAGGCAGATGATGGTGGTGTGGGATGGGAAGAAGAGGACAGTGGTTTGTTTGTGAAGTTAAGCTGCCTGTGTATAACATCTTTGTCATTTTAAATGTATAACATCCGGTTCCTTGCAATTATTCTTAGATTGCGGACACCAGCGATCTCTAGTTTCTCACTAAGAGTGGTATCGTGAACCAGCAAAAGATTATTGCTGTAACCAATTGTAGAGCTGTACACCTCCCTTCACCTTACTGGAAAGTGGTGATCTTGGGCAGGAGAAGGGGAAGAAGGACATGTAAGTCATACCAGCTCCTTGGGCTTCATCTGTCTTAAGCAAACTAAGTGGTGTCTGGCAATGTTGCTGGGCACGGGGATGAATACACATGGGTATACTCAAACTACTAGACCTTGGCATGCTTTTGGTCCACGACAACTAGCAAACTCTTAAATCATTCCTAAGCATGGATCAGGGTTCATCCCAGCGAGCTGTTTGCATTTAGCTGCTGTGTTAGGGAAGCTAAGACGTGGTGTGAGCAGAGATAGGAACTGTTCCGTGCCAGCTGGCTGCAATGCCTGGGAATATTTCTGGGCACATTTAACTTGCTAGTGGCTGAAGAGGCTCAGACCCAGCTGAGAAACTGGACTCCGTCATCCTAAACTCCATTTGTCAGCAGCGGGAGAGAGAAGGGAGCCGCCATCAGGGGCTGATTCAGCCTCCCGGGGTCCTGACCTCCCCAGGCTGGAGGCGGAGGCTGGAGCAGCTCAGCCTACAGCATTCAACGTGCTGGTGGCGGGGAGAAGTCTCTGCTGGCCCAGAGAAGGCTGTGTACAGCACAGGTGCACGTCCTGCGTATTCACTAGCCACCTCCCCTGCCTCCCCGAGCTCAGGTAAGTTTTAAGGCATTGAGTTGTTCTTTCCTGCAACAGCAAGTGCCGTTCTTCTTCGCAGAAGGAGTTTCTTTCTCCCTCACCATATGGAGGCTCCTTTTGCAATAGGTTCCAGCCATAGGACTGGTCTTCTGTATAATTTCATTTTAATGCTTTGGTGGCTGATAGTTAAATGTGTCCAGAGGAGACAATTGTAGGCTTAGGTGTAGTAACATAGCTCATGGAAGGACATGGTGTTATATCTTTTAAGTATAAGCAAACTCTTTGTTTGATAAAGAAAGTGCTATTTCAGGTTATCCTTATCCAAATATAAGGATGTATTTTTTCACACTGAATCAAAAGCCTAGATGAAAAAATAACTTTGGCTCGACTGCTGCAACCAGAGTATAATGTGTCATTATCTTGTCTTTCGCTGAAATCTGTTCATTCACAAGATGGTCTGATACAATAAATTGAAATGTTTTGTTTAAGCATAGCAAACAAAACATCTTCCCTTCAAGAATACCTCGAGTGTTTGGTCACAGTGGGGATGAAGTTATTGATTGAATCTGGCACTTATTTGGAAATGTGACCTTAATCTGCAGGTTTCAGTGAAGAAGGTATTTTCCCCAGCTGTTTCAGTAAGTCAGATAAGAAAATTATGTTTTTGACATGTTAAAGATGTTCCCTTCTAGACAAAGAAAATGATATCCCAGCTGTATTACCGAAACTCAATGCCCTGTGTCGCTTGTTAACAGCCACACGTTTATTGTTTCGGTGTCCCAGTTTGCTATCAAGTATCAATGCACCGCTACATACCAAATAATCAATAGTTCTGTCACTTGAGTGTGCCCTGGAAATACAATATTACTGTTAATATCGATCCACACAGCAGAAATCAAGGCATCAAACTCTGCAGTCATTACTTGCTAGCACCCTGGTTTCCACTTGCAGAGCAACCGGGTGACAATCGTGACAGTGCTGTCCCCACGGAGCAGGCCTTTCTGCGCTCCCTCCTTCCGCGTACAGTCACGAGCGCCGACACGAGCACAGCGCATCAGCACACAGGCGGCCTGCAGGTACGGTGCACGTGGTCTCATTTCAGCCTTCCGTGGCTTCTGGGTGCGGCGAAGCAGCTGCTGGTAAAGGCACGGCGCGTCGGCCCCGGTACCCGCCTCTGTCCCCCCGGGCTGCCTCGGGACGAAGCCGACGTGGAGCTCCCCGCTGCCGCGCACCCGTGAGCCTGGCGCTCTGTGCCGTGTCTGTACAGCTTCGCAAGGAAGCCGTGAATGGAGGTTTGGCAGATTGATTTTACGATTGTCAGTCTTCCCAGAAGCAGACCAGAATTTCATTAACTAAGACATAAGCATGATTTCCTATAAGCTCTTTCCAGATTTTACTAGATCCAGATAAATTAAATCAGTATTTTATCTGTGTGCCACCACAATTAGTTGGCACAGTACTCCCCACATAGGAACAGCACAGTTCTGCTCTCTTGTATTTCAGCAGGAACCGTATCACGGCACTGACAGCGCTTCTTTAATGAGCGGCTCTCCTTGAATAATGGGAGCGAGTACCCGGAGCGAGCAGGGCATCACCTCAGTGAGGATAAGCGAGGAGGTGTAGGCATCTGGGAGAGGGGCACGGCTCTGCCAAGCCGTCATTCCCCGGGTGACTCAGCCGATGGCACCAGGAGGTGCTCGCGGCGCGAGCCCACCCTGCGGCGGGAGGAGCAGCAGCAGCCTGGCCCTCGCTGGTCCTGGCGTGGACCCGTCCGAATCTCGGGTGACTCCGCTGACGCGGCTTCCTCTGCTCGGCCATCCCTGGGAGGCCGGAGGAACTCCCAGCAACGTGTGGAGGGACATCACCAATGGTGGCCACCTTCCTCCCCTCAGCCGGAGCGGTGTGGACCCCAGGATGGCCAGCTCGCGGCTTTTGTGGTGTTGTTACCTGCTTAGTTCTGTCTCGCAGGAGACCTTTACCACACCGTCAGAGGTCCCCTCATTCCCAAGTTCATCAGCCTTATCCTCCATCCAAGAGCTTCAGCTTATCTCCTGTGTGGCAAGCCATTTAGCACGTGGGAGATGAGGCTCGAGACAGTGTCCTGGGAAGCTTATGTGAGGAAAGAGAGATGCTTATTTTATCTTTCTGGAGGAATCAAGGTCAGGTTTGATGCACTCAGAGCAGTCTGAGCTGCAGATGAGACACAATGCGATGCTCCGCATCTACTGAAGTGTCCTAAAACCCGTCTTCATATCAAAGATTAAATTTCTGCACTCTTTCAGAGAGACAAGAAACAGAAGTTCAGACCCTCAGCCAGCTGGAAGTGGTGAGACTTACAGCTCAGGGCTGCTGCTGTGCAAGTACGTGGAGTCAGAGAGGAGGTCGTCATCAGCTGTGGCTGTGTGCTGTCAGAAAAAGAGGCAGTGCCATGGCTGCACGCTCTTCAAAACATTTTTTTCCAGCAGTATCACCTCTTCTCTGTACGGCCTCAGTAGCTTGCTTCAGTTGCTGCAACTGAAACCGCAAATGATGTCATTATATTTTTTTTTTCATTAGAAGGTGAATGAGTGGCCATTTCTGCCCTTATCTCCTCTTGTAGATAAAATGCCCCAAAATGCCATCATTGAAGTTCAGAGGTCACTGGTGACTTTCAAATCCTCTCCAATTGCCTTGGATCAAAACCAAATGAAATAAAAATCAATGTGTGAGTCAAGAGGCCAAGACACCAAAATGATGTGTCCAACGCAAGCAGCTTGCTGGTTTCAGAGCATTTCTGGCAGCCATCTGCTTGTTTGAATTTGAGGATGTGACGCTTTTAAAAGTCAGAGCAAAAACACACGCTCGACCACAGTCTTCAGATATTTTGCCTGATAACAGGATTCTCTTTTTTGTGCCCATTTTCTTGCAGCCTCAAGAATGTCCTGTTTTGCAATCATGCTGTCAGCAGGTGTTCCTGGTGCTGAAGCACCACGTTGTGTAATTCTCTAATTAAAAAAAAAAAAAAAGCTTTTTGAAGCCTCAAAACATTATCTCCTCATCCCTCTTCATGAATGAGCAACAAAACAGAGTGTGTTATTAAAACTCAATAGCCCCTCATTTATTTACATGGATAGTGATTGGCCCTTTTTAGCTAAAAAGATACTTTTTTTTTCTTTTTTTCACACTACTCCTATTTCAACTCTGTGGTCTCAGCCTTGTCCTGTGTAACAAAGAAACCGATGTTTTTATGGATGGTGTTAACTGAGACACCGGTGACTGAATCACATTTAAGAGCTAAATTCCCCTTTTATTCTTGAAGGTGGTCGGGATCAAAGCATTACGAGGCTGGGGCTGGAGGGAGAAACTTGAACTCGTGGCGTATCCTTCCTGTGAACAAATAAAGACATTATAGCTCCCCTCGCTGCCAACGTGACCCCTTTAATCAGCAGCATGTCCACGGTTAAGAAGATGACATTGTGGTAGTCCATAAAAATCCCTGTCACAGGCAGAGCATCATAAAGCAAATATAACATTGTTCCTGGCCCAAAGCATGTATGGCGTTAAAAGGTTAAGGTGAGAGCCAATGTATGGGCAGAGGCAGGCAGGCAGCAGTGGGAAAAGGCTTTTTGGTGCCTGTCGACACGCCCAGCTGTGGCCAGCTGTTCCTGGGTGGTGTGCATCGCACTGGGAGAGGTTCGGAAGAGGACTGTGGAGGGGGCTGGCGGGTGTGCAACCAGAGCCTTTCCTCTGCGGGAGAGACAGCCTTGGAGAGGAGATGAAGGTACATTAGCAGAAGTTGTTTACCCTCTTACTTGGCAATTGCTTAGGGAAAACATTCTTTCTGGATTTTTTTTTTTAATATATATGAATAAGGCATTCATAAAGTAATGAAAGCTACATTTTCATCGATTATAATGGACTCCATTAAATTCTGGACATTTACCACATCACAATGTTTATCTGCAAGGCAATATTTCCCCGTGCTTAATAAAAGGGAACAGCAGGAGTACCGCAGCAAATTTAAGCCTCTTCTAGCACTCAGTGTCAGGATTTTAATGGCACCCACATTACCTTGGCTTCTTTTTATATCTTCATCTTGCTTTATGTGACAATACTTAGTTTTTATGCCATGCTTTCCGCACATAAATCTCAGTGTCTCGCAGAGCGGAGCAGGACGCTATACCCATTTCAGAGAAGAGAAAAAGCACTAAGTGAGGTGACTTCACTGTGGCCACAGAGCAGGTCAAAAGCACTGCCAGGAGGAGACCTCGATCTTCTTAAATCCCATCCCATCCCAGGAGTGCACTGCATCTCCAGTGGGAAGCTTTACCCGCTTGTAGATGGGCTCAAGTCGCGGTGTGAATCAAAGGCTTGCACTACAGCGGGGTGAAGGGAGTGGGCATCTTCCCCTGGGCTCCTTGGGGCCCTGGGTTGCAGCCAGGTAGTCTTCCCTGACAGAGCCAACCACTGAGAATTGCTAACAGCAAGGGAAAAACATCGCTTTGGTAGAGAAATAGTAGGAGGCTGCTGAGTTTTTCTTCCATTTTTCTCACTGGCCATCACCTGTTGGCTCTTTCTGGAGGGATTTTCTATAAGTCCTGTTTGGTGTGGAGAAGGGAAGAGGTGAGCTTCCCTGCCTTGAACTTGCCTGTTCGTCATCTTCTGGTCTCAAATGTGCTTTGAAAGCAGCTGCGTTCAGTCTTCTTCTTCTGAAGCTTTGTGGGATTCACCAAGGCCCTTGTTGGGGTCTGGTGGTAGCAGTGGGAGGCACCGAGGTGTGAGGACAACGCTGTAATTCCCTGCGAAAGCTTATTGTGACACTAGATCACCCATAATTAGCCAGTTGTTTTGGGTGGAAAAGCACCCACTTGCTTAAAAGGATCCTTTTCCCCAGCCTTGTGCTTCTGTGGGAGTCCTAAAAGCTCCAGAGCAGGGGCTTGATCCTGAAGCCATCCTCCTGGTCTCCAAATCAGGAACCCATGGTGTTCCTAAATTGCCTTTCCGGGTCAGAGACGGCCGTGCTGCAGGCTTTGAGGGACCACACTTGGGTCCAGCCATGCCGTGCTGGCTGTTGAAGGGCCACCCTTCAAATCCTCTTTGGCCATCTCACGCCGGAGCATGTTGCAGGGAGGGTTTTTGTCAGGGAGGACAAGGGGGCTGGTGTCTGGCAGCTCCAGAACTCTCTGGGAGCCAGGCTGCCAAACGCCCTCTCCCTTCGGCGCTGGGATTCTCCCAGAGAGGAGCCGCCTTTGATTTGCAATGACGGAGGAGATGACGGATGAGCCTCTCCGGGCTCCCTCCTCCTTGGAAATGAGCTGTAAATCTAAATGGATCGTATCCCAGTGAAATCGGCCGATGAATGAATCAATCAGGCGGGCTCAGAAATCCTCCTGATGCTTCCAGGGAGAAGGCGTGCTCAGAAATGACTCCCTGGTAATTGAGGAGCCGTCCTTCCACGCGGCTGCAGAGCTACTGCCGCTGCGGCTTTCCCCGTTAAGTCAGCCCCGGGTCCTGCGGCTCTTAAAAGAGGAGAGGAGGGAAGCGGGCGACAGCATCCTCCCTCGGCCTCGCTTACAGCTCCCAGGCGTGGTGCTCGGACGCTGTGCCTGCAGATTGAAGCAGCCGGAGCGATGGCAGCGATAAATCCCACTGTGGACGTGAGCCCCCTCCGGTCCCACAGCAGCCAGGGGAGATGCAAAGGCAGGGGAGTGATGGGGCATCCTGGGGTTTGTCTGCACGAGGACCCGTCACCTGGCTGAGACAAGAGCTTTCTGCTTCTACATCTGGGTGACCTCCAAAAGGGAGATGGGGGGCTAAGATGGGACCTAGGGAATGGTGTAGAAGTGAAAACAGGGCTAAAGGTGTGTTTCAGCACCAAGCCAAGTTGCTTTTTCTGATGAAAGCTTAAAAAAAAAGTTGAAGGAGATAAATTTCCTGAGCAAACACATTCAGCCAGTATTAACTTTTTATGGTATAGTCTGAGAAATATGCCAGAGGGTGCTCACATGAGCATGTGTCTGTGCAAGAGGGTGATTTTACCTGCGTGGTGTCTAAAACCTTTGGTGATACCAACAGATGCAATTTTCATCCCTGCATTTAACTCACAGTATTTTAGGTGTTTGGTAGGGCTAGAGCCGAGGTGATGGAGAACTGGGGTGAAGAAGAGGCTGAAATGATTCAGCTTCCCATGTCAGGTCTGTTTCTTCCACGCATTTCTCCCCTGTTCCTCAGTTTGTGCAGAGCTGCATCCCCTCCTCTCTGGCCGGTGGACAGAGCCAGGGAAGAGCATCCCAAAGTTTCTCTCTGCAGATAGTGCCCTGATGCACTCCAGAAGGAAAAAAAAGAGCAATCAGCTACATGAGAACCGAGCAAATTAAATGTCTGAGCAGTGTTTCAAAAGCGAACATGGGCGGCATCAGAAATTTTCCATCAGCTGTAATAACGCCAATTACTTTGCCAATTGCTGATTCCACCGTGATTTGCTTAGTGCGGTCGTGCCTCAGCCCCTTGCCTGGGCTGATAGCTTTGTTTGTGCTGACTGCTCATTTGCGGCGCTTCTCTCTCCGTTGGTCTCAGGCTTTTCCTTTCCCCTGGGCCCAGCTGAAGCCCAGATCCATCCTCCTGCCCCTGTGCTCGCTGCCAGCCAGGGCAGGTATCGCTGCGGGGTGATGAGTTTGGGGAGAGCAGGAGATGCTGCTGCTGTTCCCAGCTACTCGGTGATTGCAAAGATGATCCTCCTCGTCCCCCTCTGCCACCAAGTTTCAAAAACAAAGAACCCCCCCAAGAAGCAAAGCAGCTTGCTAGGGAGCGGGCAGCTGGAGTCTGCGGGGGACAGTGGCTCTGGAGCTGCCACTTGTGTTTCGGGGAGAGGAGACCTGGTGTCTCTCCAGGGCGCAAAGGCACACAAGCACCCCTGTGGCTGTATGCGAAGCGAGTCTCCCTGGAAAGTTAGCGGGAGCTTTTCGTTACTGTTTACATTCAAGGCCATGGAAATTAATGGGTGTCTCCATAGCCACTTTGCACAAGAGCTGTGATTCTCCTCCTGCTAATTGGGGAAGAGAGCTAATCAGGGACATTTAAGGAGTGCATCTGCCTGACTGATAACTTGAATGTAAACCACTGTGATATCTACCAGGTTTTTCAAAAGCTGCTTGAATTCCCTTCCCGAGCCACTCAGGCTGGGGCTGTGGAGGGTTGGATAATGTTTCGTCCTCTGTCCCCTACCTGAGACACGAAAGGGCGGCTCCAGCTCCCCACTGCAGAACCTCTTCACCTCCCATTTCGTCCTCCCTCTGCATCTTAGCTCCTCAGTGACGGTGCGTTTTGCATGTGCCATTCTTTCTCCCAGCTGCTTCATGTGGTTTTGGCCGGCCACAGGGAGAGGAGGTGGCCTGCGCTTGTGCCTCTTGGCTTGTTCTCACAGCCAGCTCCCCCGTGCAGGTGCCTGGAGAGCACCACAAGCAAGGAGAAGGAACAAAGCCATAACAGTGCCGTCCTGACAGACAGGGGACTGTGAGCATTTAAGCACCGACGAACAGCAGGTTGATCACGCAGGGCTTTGTTGTGCACCTGGTTTTACCCAGGCAGCTGGGGAGATAACGTGAGCCCACGCTCACTGGGGTGCAGCGGGACTTGTTGCCAGCCATCCTGGGGGGAGGCTAAGGAGCCCCCAGCAACATGAGCTGGCACACGAGGTATCAGGTAGAGGAGAGGCTATCGGCTCTCACCATTTGCTATCGGTTTCAGCTTCGCAGCTGGTAAACATGTAGGTGACACACTTTGCTGCCCACAACCCTCCTCATCACCAGGAGTTGTAAAAGATCCTCTGGGCATGTTTTCAGCCCTCACAGTTCATACCGGCCACAAATAGACACAAAGCAGATGAGCTGCTGGTTCACATCAGAGAAACGTAGCAAAGGGAATTTGTGGATGAACCATCTAGAAAATTAAAGCAGAGGTAAGCTTCAGAAGAGAAGCGGGTCCTTTTTCCAGCAGCATCACTGCTGTGGACCTCATTCCCCATTGCCTGGTATTTTATGTTGTCCTCCAAACTGCTACAAACTGTGAGTGGGTCTGAAATCTGCCCTTCCACAGGCCAGCCGTAATATCTTTCATCCACTTTGCATTCACTGCAGCACAGCTGCCATGGACACCAGCTGCAAGCCTTGTTGTTTTTTATGGGAAACAGAGACACAATGAAAAATAATTTTTCCAAGTCACAAACCTACTTTGTGATCAAGTTAAAAATAAATGAGAACAGCTCCCACCTCCCGTCTTACCTGCAGGATGGCCTCCCATTCACAGACGGTTTATGCATGAATATTTGCGGAACCGCCAGTAAGTCCATACCATATTCAATTAACCTTCAACTAAAACATTTTTAGTGTCTTGGGGATACCCAAAGATTTTCCTTTTCAGAAAGCAGGCAAATCAAGTTCAGTTAAGATTGGCCCTTCTTTATTTCAGACCATCCTGTATAAACTTACCCAGCACAATTGCAGGGTAATGACATACCTAATTTTGCACGTGTGTGTTGAATACCGTAATTCATCTGGAGATTTAAAATGCCGGAGGGATTACAGAGCTCGAGGCGGCTCCGTGGCATGGCTGGCTGGGTGTCCATCGCAGGGCAGGACGGGTTATCCCGCAGCGCTGCAGTGCTGCCCTCGGAGCCCCACGGCTCCATGCCCTGCCCTGGGGCCAGCGGTGGGCGCTGGCTGGTGGCCGGGCAGGTCTTCCTGCTGCCGGCTGGCCTGGCGCTTTGTGCGGCCATCTGCTGGGCTGTGGCGGCGTTCAGCAAAAGAAACAAAGGCAAGGTTGTCATCATTCTCGTTAGGGAAACTTCAGCGTTGGGTTACTAAGTAAAATCCAGTGGGTTCCCCTCTGGATACCTTTTCCATTGCAGCAAAGGGGAAGACGAGCAATGGTATTTAATGCGGGTCTCATGCCAAGTATTGCAGACTTTGCTTATGTCAAACCCTTGGAGACTATGGAGCATTGCTTCTTCTTTGGTCCAAAACAGCAGAATACTGTTTTGCATAAAAAGAAAGGGGGAACACCAACTGATATGGTGGGAGACAGCCCAGCTCAGAGAATGGACAGTGAGAAGACGTGCTGTCCAACTCCAGCTTCTGCCTTGTAGACATTTCTGCGTGTTTATATCCCCATCCATGAAATGGGAACATTAGTAATTCTCTATCTTGCAGAGAGTTAAGAAGCTAAATTAATTACTGTTTGTGAAGCTAATTGAGATTCCCAGATGGGCACTGTTTGGAACATTGTAATTATTATTATTATTATTTCCGTTGAGACTTGGCTCCATATAATTAGTTTGCCATATCTGCAAACAGGTACGCTCTCTAAAGCTATTTGGAGGCATTCCTCTTGGGGCTGGCCCACAGAGACCAGAGTGGCATGAGGAAGCATGAGGAAGCTCAGTCAGGGCTGAGTGGTCTTCCAGCTCCTCTTCCTCACCCCAAACCTGCTTCCATGGCTGTGCTCTTCAGAAAGTCACCCATCTGCAAGAGAACAGAAGCAGTTAAGGAAACCATCCCTATTACAAATGTGTACACCATTATAAATTATTATGGTACATTATACGTGTGTGTGCAGTGGAGCAAAGCACAGAGGTGGATTATGTCCAGTCCAGGGAGGGAAAAGGTTTTCCAACAGCATTTAAGTGTCTCTAGGTTTGGCCATCAGTTTCTGCTGGGTTTAACTCTAAATAAATTCTTGTGCATTGTGCACCAGTCACATATTGTTTTAGTTTACGCTCGCAGGTGCTGCTGAGCTCGGTAATACTGAGTTAGCTCAATATTTTCAACAAAGTCAATAAAAGCTGAGGCTGTCATTACTGAAGATTCACTCGTCAAACACCTCTCCCACTTAAAAGTAGCACAACAGTAGTAGAACAAAAAGACCTACTAAAATGGTGCTGGTTTAAAGCAAAACATCCCCTTAACATTATGTAAGAGCTATAGGAAGTGTGTTGTTTTATTTATGAATGTAGAACTCTGTCTATTCATTATTCCCTGAGTCTGGGTTTGTCTGTTTTGCTTTTCCTTTCCTTTCATAAATAAGCAATAATTGACATTGAGACATTCAAAGGAGTTTTAAGGACCTTGAATCACCAGCAGCTTTGCCACAGGTTTCATCTGAGAGAAGCTAAGTCAGTATGAGCTGGAAAGCTGGGGAAGAAGACAAAAATAATCAAGTCAATGTGTCAAAAACGGCTGTGCAACTTAGTCTGGAGTAGTGCTTGTTTACAGACAGCGTGTTTTATCCAACCGGTTCCTGCTCTGCCCAGCATCAGCTGTTAAATGTCATTCTACAGGATTTTGCCGATGCTTTCGCCTGCAAATTCTTATTCTCCTCCATATCTGAAATGTTTGATCTGCTCCTGCTCTCATGGGCTTTGAAAGGATCCGAAACTGCCAGGGCTGCTCCATTTCATCTGCTTGTTGTGTTTCACATCACTGCAAGCGGTGGAGTCAGCCCAGGTTTTGAAGCAGGCAGTCCGGTCACCTTTCTTGTGCGGGAAGCTCTGAGATGGGCTCGGTGCTGGGAAAATGAATTTAAGCAAGCTGAGGTACTTCGTGGTGGTCACAACTCTGTTTCAACAGGAACATAGAGGAGGAGGTATTTCCATGCTCTTACTAAGTCAGTGAAACATTCAGTCCAATGCCTATAGCCAATGTAAGCAATTTTAATGACATGATTTTTTGTGTTCCTGTAATCTTGGAACAATCCTTCAAAATCCATACTTGCCAAGGTAGGCAAACGTGAAAACATGTTGTTTAACCTAAAAGTAACTGGGAGAAGGAAGCATTTTACTCATCCCTGAATGAATAGGAGACTAAACTCCATTTTCCAGGACACGTTGGTGAACTCTGAGACACGTGAATGCCTTCCAAGGTCTGCCAGTCTGGTTCTGAAACACTGAAACGAGCATTATCGTAGGTGTGTCTTCAGGTAGGAAGAGTCGAGTTAGAGGGAGGGAGTTAATGTAATAAATAGTTATTTAATCTTCTCTGTGTCCAACTTGAACCTGCAAATAATAGAAACACAGCCAGAGTGCTTTTGCTTGCTAAGTGCTTCACTCCTTTCCTCGTATTAGCGAATATACTGCTGGAAAGAACTGAAATTTTAGACCTACATTTGCAGGATTCCCCAGCGTTGCTATCAGCAACCTCCCAAACCAATCCATTCAGTTGGGCCTTTGATGTGCAATTAAACCCAGGAAAAAATAGCTTTGTGTAATGTATAAATAGAAAAGAGGAGAGATAAAGGCGGTGTTGAAGTCACTTGCTGACAGCTTGGCATCCGAACGTTAAAGGTGCATGCCACTACCTCTGCTTAAGAATGGGTCCTGAAAAATGTCTACTCCTTTCCAAATTCCAGCCCCCTGAAAATTAGCACTTTATTTACCTTACAGCTGCTTCTGTTCAGCTGGGGGGGAAAAAATTCTGCAAGGCAGACTTGATTTGTCTTACCGGCAAAAATGATTTTTTTTAAGAAGAAAATGATGGCTGCTCTCTAAGACAGTGTTTTTATTAGATTGTTTTTCTCTTTATCTCTATAAAAATAGCATTCTTGCAGGAAGCCATTAGGTTTACCCATTCTTACTGATGAATAGCTGGCATGTGAAATATAGACCTCTTGCATGTTGCAAAAGGTCAGAGTACATGGTGTGTTCTTTGAGCATCAGGAATAAGGCAGCCAGGCACATTTTGATTAACCTGACAAAAGGGTGAGATAATCCAAGTGGAAGCTACAGTATTTGAATGAACTTCAGCTGCTAATGTCTGCTCTATCTGAAGGTCTGACTGATCTTCTGCCAATTTTATATTCGCGTAGCTCCATGGTCGAAGTGGAGCTATCCTGCTTTACATCAGCAGGAAATTCAATTTCACCTTCTGGAGGAACCAAAAATAGCTGGTGCCGAAGGATGAGGAAAACCATTCAAATCCAGAACTACGAGGAAATGTATGCAGGAGCAAACAGGATAACAAAGGGTACAATTATCATCCTACCATTACCCATCTGAAAGGTCCCAGCTGCGCTCCCAGACTCCCTGTACAGCCGAAATGGAGCTCCGGGAACCGGAGAGAGCCATGCACGCTGGACATCCTAAGCACCATTACCATCATCCTCTCTGTGCTGTCTAAACAGGATTTGTGCAGTTTCAATGTGAAGCTGGGTGGTTCCTTGGATCATCACATCCAGCTCACAGTGAGTGCATCCCCTGTGTCCTGTCATCCCTTTAATACAAATCTATAAAGTCCCACCTCGTCCTTAGTTTGGTTTCTTGCCCCCTGTGCTTCTTCCAGGTTATAGCCTTAATTTATTCATGCCCTCTTCTCTCATGCTAACAGTGTGCAAATGAGCTTTGAACAGCTTGCTTATCTCCCTGGTATGAAACCTCTGATACATCAACAGACAGCAAGTGCATCCGCTCTGTCTTGCTAGACTCACAGAAGCCAAGAGAGGTTTTCCTCTGTTTTGAGGAGCCCAGCACCCAGTTGCTGTGCGAGTTCCAGCTGGTTGCTCCTGATCCTGCTGAATTACTAAAGGATTTTTGGGAACTCAAAGCACCTTCACTGATAATGTGACAGCAAAATCATAGAAAAGTGGTCTCAAAGGCTAGCTCTTCTTTCTGCAACCTTGCAAAGACTTTGTAAGAAGATTTTTCCATGCGTGGTTTTGTGGCTTCTGCAGGAAAACGTGAGAAAATCTCCTTGCTTCTCTTTGTGGCTTCTCAGATGTAGATAAAAGCAGGTGTAATAGTCGCAACAAAAATCTGCAAACAGAAGGTCGGTATCCCTGGTAATAGAGAGTGGGGAGAGTCAGGGCTTGGGGCTGAACTCATTTCTAGATACATATGCAAAGCAGTAATAAATGAGCTACAGTTTATTATGGGGAGAGCATCAGGTCTTCCAGCTGCTCTATTAGGACTTCAGGCCAGGATATTTAATTATGCCCTGGCCTCCTCCTTTAACCAGATTATCACAGTGACACAGTGACTGCTGTGCCCTGCCAGCGCCCTCGGGCTTTGCTCCTTCTCCCTTGCTCGTGGTGGCCCTGCTGTCTGCAGAGGGAGGGTGCCGGGGCTCGCAGGAGGGATCGCTGGGAGCTCCGTGGGTTTTGCCTTCAATGAAAAATAAGAATAATCTGTGTTTATTAGAATGCTTAGGATTTTTTTTGTTATTATTATTTAGCACACCTGGGATCTTATACATAGGGAGTCTTTCCATACTGAAAGCCATGGCAAGCATGGAGAAGGGCACTTTCAGTAGCTGGATGCCTTTCTTCTTATTAACTCGCCCATCTGTGCGCTGCAGAGAGCAGAGACGCAGCGGGGTCAGTCCCCTCCTCTCCTCTCCTCTCCCATGCACAGTACCGGCTCCAAATGCAGCCGCTGCAGTGGGACCCGCCTGTGCCCCTCGTGTCTCATCTTCAAACACCCCCAGAGGCAGCGCGCTCACGATCCAAAGGCTCCAGCTGGGCCCAGCAGGATTACGGCTGCCACAACGCTGCCTTCCCAGGTCATCTTTGCTGCGTGCAGCCCTTGGAGCAAAAAACTACTTTTCCTATGGAAAAGCCCTCAGTCTGTGTTGCTCGAGTTGAGCCATCTCAGTGGGGGTCCGTTTCCTGAGTGTTTATTTTGTCCCACCACGATCCACCAATTCCTCTGTGCAATGAATTTCACTTTCTTCTACTTTTTGAAAGGGCATAATAGTCCTTGCAGTGCTTTGAAGTGCCATGCAAGCGCTGGGGTCATGGCTGATAGTATAGCTATTACAAGGACAAAGTCAGTGAGCGTGGACGAGAGGCATGCGTATGTGGCTTCCTAGGGAGAACTGGTGGTTATTATCTATTTTTTTGTATTTTTACAAGAGAAATTGTGGAAAAAAAAGTGTAGCATTGCCCAAACAAATGGTTCATACATTGGGACTAAATTCACCCAATAATTTTGGCTCAAAAAATGGAGATAAGAACTCTGAAAAAAAAAAAAAAGATGAAGTGCTGTTATGAATATTGTTAAATTTTCCTTTTGAAAGGCAAGCTTTCTACTGAGAAAGATGGAAAAGAGAGGAAGAAGTGAGGAAACATAAATGAGACTGTAAAAAGAACTGGACATTTCTTTTTCACCTAGAATATGAGAAAATATACTTCCTGATCTATTTTACATCGGCTTTTCCCCAAAAATACATCGTTCCCTTAGCTCTTTTCCTAAATTCTGTCACTACCTCCAGTCCTGAATTGACGTGTGACCTGCAGCAAGTGACAACATCCCTGAGACTTGGTTCACCCTTCTGCAAACCTGCTATCACTGAGGGTTTTAATGGGCTTCATTCATTAAACCTGCCCAGCTTCCTTCCGAGCTCGAGGTGAGGGCGGCACTACGAACATGCAAAGTCTGGAGAGAAACTGTCACTCCTGTTCGCTCTAATGAGACTTTTCTCCTAGAGAGGACATGTATCCCATCCACTACTGTCATATATGAGCAGCTTGCTATATATGCTGCAAAATATTCCTAGAGGTGCAATTCTTCAGTTAGTTTTATGTCAGCTGCACCCGGCTCTCTTCTGATAATAGCAAAATTGTGTTTCCGTAATGCAAGTTCCTGGTAAAATTGGTGAAGAATTTTGGAATATGTGAGGCAATTACTTTGCATCACTGACAGAGTCTCTAATTTATGCCGCTGCTTATTATATAGTGCTTCAGCCAGGCAGGCACCCAAGCCATTGCCCCTGTGGAAGGAACAGCCTGAGATGGGCTATTTGGGTATGAAATAGGTACTGGAGTCTATCATGGCAATGGAAAGCTGCAGTCATACATCACAGCGTGACATAATTTTTCATCATCTTCTGCCAGCTGAGCTGTGATTAAGGTGTTAGTAAGTTTGTCAATTGTCAGGTCATAAAACCGATCGTCAGAGTTGCACTAAAATGTGCAAACCTTTGAGAACAGGCCAGGCTTTCAGGCTGCTCCAGCGCTGAAATATTGGCCTTCAAGTTTCCGCTCCCCCAGCCGGGGCCTCAGAGGAGGTGCAGGCAGCCCCCTCGTGCCCTGTGTGCGATTGCTGTGTGCCCCGCGGCCGTGCCGCCTCCATCTTGACACCGGCATGTCCCACGTCCTCCTCCCTCCCCGGCCGTGTTTCAGCTGAGCCCGGCGATGGCGCTTCATCTCAGCGGGACGCTGAGGTATGCTTTGGGTTGAGCGGGTGTCCTAGTCATTTCTTGGTGTTCTTGCTTTAGCACTAAATGCAGTGACAGTGTGGCGTGTACCGGGGGGAGATAAGTGAGCAGTACCAAACAGCGGTTACGTGAGGTAAAGAGACAAAGCAAGCGAGCTGAGGAGCGTGGCCTAGAACGGGAGAGGAGGGCGTAGCAGGTGCCCCTGCAGCGGCGTTTCTCTGCTGCTTGTAGCGAAGGAGCGCTCGGTCGCTTGGAGGGTAAGCCAAGGGCTGCTCTGTCCGAGGGAGCCCCAAGGTGTTTGATTTACAACCAGCTAAAAATGCTGCAAAACTTTGGAAGTGTATTTACAGCTTTCCTTTCCCCTGTCTGCTTGCTGGCACGTATGGAATTACGAGGGAAGGGTTTGGGTCGTTACTGTGGTTTTACTCGTTTTCAGTTGTTCCGTGCACCATTTTTTGACATTTTATGGATCCCTAAAGATCCACAGGCCACCCCTTGAGAAACAGCCTGGAAAGATGAGGTGGAAAACTTGCACTTCATGTATCACTGGAGTTCCTTGGTACTAGAGGAAAACTGGGAGGAGGAGCGTCGTGGATCTTGGTTTCATTGCACAAAGAGCTATTTTCTTGTAGCAACAAAGGTTTTGCTTTGAACAAAGCTAGGCAAGTCTGAAGTTGTTGTGCAGTGAGCACACCGTGCTCAATGGGGAGAGCGTCGCGTGCTGCAAAGGCACCCGGCTCCGTTCCAGGCAGGCCATGCAGCCAACAGGCCCAGGCCAACCTTTCCAATAAGAGCAGTTGTACAGACCTGTCCGTCGTTCCTCAGCCTCGTCGGGCAGTGGGAGGCAGCAGGATGCAAGAATGCAGCATTAGCAAGGTGGCCCTTTCCCTGCCTTTCCATGTCCTCCAGAAGAATGAATTCTTCAGAGGTAATAAAAGCGGTGGTCCCGTGCACCCGTTCCTCCTGGCAAAGCTTGCTTCTCTGAACACCGTGGCTACCACGGCGCGTTATCCCCGCGCCTCACACAGAGGTGTCAGTCCCTGAATCACTCAAGCAAGGTGTTTTTGGTGGGGCTGGGTTACGTGCTGGCCACACAGCTCTAGCTCCAGCAGCACAGTTGAGGAATGCAGGTATTTGGGACTTCTCTGGAAAGACCCTGCTGAAAGATCTCCGGGGTGTACTGTACTAAGCATAAGCCTGCCACCCCCAGGGTTTGGAAGAGAGCAAATTCCTTCCAGGATTATAGGATTAAGAAGCTGAAAAGTGATTCAAATTCTTCATTAAACAGGAAAAAAAAAAAAAGAGAGACATGAGGGGAAGCTCTTCAATGCATGCATCACTCGACGTGTTTTCCTTGTAATTAAAGGAAGTTATTGAAAAATATTTGAGGGGATTAAATGCTCAGAGTATATGTGCCGATCAAATAACACAAGAGTCTGCATTCTTCTGAGTAATCAATGGAGTGACTTGAATGGGGAGGTTCAAAAGAGCACAGTTATTGTTAAAGTGCCATTGTAGTAGTATTCACCATACTGTACGGCAGATGGACAGGCCCAAGGGTTTCCCAGCAGGGAAACTTTGCTGTAGCTGAAAAACCGAGGGCCTGGAGTTCGTATGTGGGTATTTCCACACTGATTGTTAAAATTTCAGGCGAGCTATTCTTCCCTTTCTGCCCCCCAACCTGAATGCAGAAAGAGATGCTCCCAATTTCCCAAGAAAGACTTCTTTGGGACCAAAATTGCATTTCTCTTTCTTTATGCAAGCAGAATAGGAAAGGAAAAGCCCACGGACAAGAAAGGTGGGTAAGAACAGAGCCCAGGTCATAAAAAATGGGAGGGACTTGTACTGTAAACAGGGAATTATACTTACCATTATTCTTTGCTCTGTCCTCTGATGGCTTAATTGCAAGAGATCATTATTTAGCCATTAATTAAGAGTTCATTATGTCCTAGACACCTGGTGTCTAGAAGAGACAGTGTGTCCTGCAGTCCGTAATGCTGCATCAGGACCACCTCAATGCTCTGAGTGTTTGCCCATGTATATTGCTCTGTGCAGAGGTCTTCACTTTATTCTGGCTTTTCTTTTGGGTAGCGTGGGTGCTGACAATGGTCATAAGTGGCAGGTCTAGTAGAGGAAAGGATCTAAAGGGGATTTGAAGACCATGAAGCTATGGGATTTTTTGCTATTTTGCATCAAATCTTGAATTTGATTTCTCTGTGTTATCCATGTTGTGTTTTCATGTTTTCAGCATTGCTGGAGGAGGAAATCTCCTGTCTTTAGAGAAAACCTGGCCCCAAGGTTGTGCCTCTTTGCTCCTGCTCTGCCATACAGCCTAAGGCAAGACGCCTCACCTTGTTAGCTCCATTTGTATTTTACAAATGAGCAGATTAATGACATCCCCCTCAATCCCTGGAGCGTGTGAGGTTTAATTAATGGTTGAAAAGTGCTTTGAGATCTTCACATGAAAGATGCCATATAATTGCACAGAGAAAGATGATACTTACTCTTCTTGTACTGTCTTTTTATAAAGAAATTCTCACAAAGTTGAGAGAAAAGATTACCTCCTCTCCTCTCCTCTCCTCTCCTCTCCTCTCTTCACTTGGAGTTAGTGGGCCTGTAGTCTTCTAAATCAGGTGCAACAAATGATATCCTCACTTACTAAGAATACAAGGTCACAGAAGTACCAAAGGTATGGCCATCTGGAGAGTGAGCCATCAATCTGGTACTGGTGCTGGTCCCCTTCAGAGGATTCTTTCTCTCTAGAGCTACATATGACAGAAGTCTGAACAGATCAAGCTGGAGAGGTCACTGCATGCATCCTCCTTAAGGCAGGAGCAACTCTACCTCAAACCACTCAACATACATTCATCTAATTTGCTCCTACACACATCCAGCAACGGTGAGTCCTTCAGGTGACCTGCGCCAACATGCAACAATCCTTATCATTACTAGTTTCTTTCAATGTCTCATCTAAATTTCCTTCACCCCAGTTTAATTACATTATTTCTTATGAACAGTACCACATTAGTTCCTTTCTCTATGCTTTGGCCACTTATATTAAATCAGTCTGGAATTTGATCTAGCCAGGAAATGAATCAATTTCAGACATCCCATTATCCTTGTGCTTTTGCCTTGCCAGAAATGTCCAAATCAGGATGACTGTTTCCTAGCCAGTCACTTCAACCCTTTTTAGGCACTTAAAAGTAAACTTTCTTGCAGTGATCCTTAGCATACTGAGTACCCAAATAGAAGTTAATGGATACTCTGAGAGTAAGTCCTGTTTATTTTGGCACCTCTCTGTACAAGTAAAAGTCTGATTATAGGTATCTACATAAGAAAGTGAAGACTGAAACACTGTACTTTTTTCTCTTCTTTTCCTTTCAACTACTTTGGCAAATCAACCATGCATCTTCTCACTTCCTCCTTCTGAAAGCTAACCAGATGGCACATGCCACCATCAAAATTTCCCACTTACCTTTTGTTTATCATTCAGTCACCTCAAGCATATAGCGGAAAGTTTGAGCTGACCCTAGGGTATGGTATTTGTTAATAACTGAAAGCATGATTTGACCAAGTTGCCATTTAAAAAAATCACAGTTCAGTCTGCTTTGCATGGTGCCACACAATATCGGTAGGTGCTGAAAGTTAGCAGAACTAAGTACAAAATAAGAGTTGGAGTCCCGTGTCTGATGCCTTGGAGATTAATGGAGTAGGTATTTTTTTAACCTTGCAATTGTGGTTAATAAAATAATGGATGAGGAATGGGTAAAAGAAGTTTTTTATTATTTTTATTTATTTTCTTTTTATTTTCATTTGGCTCCACAACGTGCTTAAGCAAACACGGTCTCCCGATCTGCAAATAGCAGTTTCCTTGGCAAAATGGTTTGGGATGGTTTTGGAGAACTTCAGTTAAAAAGTACACTTGCAAAAAATAAGCTGACAGAGAGTAAATATTTAACGTTTCCATTTGTTTTCTTCTTTGCATGGAGTGTCCATGACAAACCTAATTCATAGCTGCTAATGTTGTAGTTAATGTCAACAGAGCTATAGTTGGAAATGAAATTACCCTGACTGTCATGATTTCACATCCTTTTTGTAATTTCTTCTCCTGGACAGATTGCTTTTTTATGACGACAGCCACTGAAACAGACTGACTTGCCAGGCAACTCAGAGTGTCATACAATAAAGTGCAAGTCATGGAGTTCTGTATACAAAGAAATTACCCATGGAAAGTACCCACCGCAATGAGGAAAGCATATGACCAGAAGTTAAAACCAGACAAGTGCAAATTACAATAAAGGGACAAATGTTTAACAAATTAAGCCAAGTTGGTTCCTGAGGATTTGCTGCCTTGGGATATGATAGGAGGGTTTTGCAGAATATGTGATTTAGTTAAACTTTACTGGACTCAAGGATACAAGGAGTAACCAGGGTAATTGTGTGGTCTGCAATATACTGGCAATAAGGGCAGATGAAGTCTGTCTTGCCTTACCTTTGATCTATGATCACCAGAGAGACCTATTTCAGTAATCTCTCAACCTCAACTTGGCCAACACAAATTGAGGTCCTAATGGCCATCACCCTTCATCTTGGAAATACTGGCACTACAGAAAATCCACACACTGTGCAAATGAAATGTCAGCTTTTCACTGGTCTTTTGCACTGGGATGAGGCAGTGGTGAATTATGCCAGGCTGGAAAGTGTATGTGAAAACCATTAGAAGGCTGCTTTAACCAATGAGACTTATCATGATAATAAGTGTTAGGCTTGGTAGTCAGTAGTAACAGGGTCAGTGCCTCAGAGAGCAACTCATCGCGGAGTGCCAAGAAAAGGGAAAGTGATTAACTTGAGTTTCCAAGGGAAAATGAGCAGTCCACAAGTTCAGTACTAGATTGTCTGTAGTCACGCTAAGTCTTTGTTTCTCTTTCCTTCAGCGGTGGGAGCAAAATCCCTGCTTCGATATGTGCCTTTCTTACTGCTAAATCCATTTGCACTGGGAATTGCTGTAACATAGAGGAACCTAAGGATCTGAGCAGGAGAGAGACCCAGGATGTCTTGAGTTCTCGTGCTAAACCTTGGCAAAAAAAAATTGGCTCCTGTAATTTCCTCTTCTTCTTGCAAAGAGGTTAACTCAGTAATTATTCTGAGTAACAAGATCTCTGCATGCTTGGCAAAAGGCCAGAGATTCATCCAAACTTGTGGGCTTACTTCCCTGATGTTCAGGCCAATTGGTGCACTCAGGCTGCACAATGAATTGCAGATGTAGTGATCTCATGTGCTGCATTGGTGGAAAGCACAGAAATGTTTACCCTTGAGTTAAATGCAAATGCAAAAAGAAGGATTGACTGTGCCTGCAATCTGAACATCCAAAAGGGAAGTCATCCTCCCCCCCCGCCCCGATTCAATCCTTCCCTTTCATGCCTCATCTTTCCCATCTGTGAAACGGACACAATTGCAAGGCAAGACTTAGCTTTGTCTTGCCTTGCCCCGAGGAACTGGAATGAGCTAGACCTTTCAAAAGGACTTTGAAGATAGATTATTGTTTTTTATTACTGTGTGCAACACTTCCCACCATGAAGCGATATTTGAGAATAAAGGTACAATTCTGCCTTGCCAAAAAGGGGATGCTATCCTTCCACCAAAGATATCTCGCTGCTTTGTTAACTGGAAGTCTGCAGAGTTTGCAGAGTCATTCGTAACCATTGCCAGTGCTATGTGGTTCACCAACCTGGACCTGGTGTATTTTATTTTTTCCCGGCTTTTTGGGGGGAATTATGTGTTGCGACTTTGACCTGGTACATTTCCTTTCTTCAGGAGGATAAAGCTCCGGTTGTTTTTCTGCTAGCAGTGAGTATCATGTGCAGCCTAAGAAATATGATTTCCTTCTTTTAAAATGGGTCAGACCCTTTTGGTTTTTTAACCACAAACAATGGAGTTCAGAGAAAAATCCAGAGGAATATGGACTTTGGAGCCTTTGTGGCTTCTGATGTGAAACAGGCCTGTCTAATGCATTCTGTTCCTTGTCCGTTGTGAAAGAAATGTCTAAAGTTTCCTAATATCGTATCAGTTGCGCAAACAACTTGTCCTTTTCAAGTAGGTGTTTAAAAACTGCACTTGGTTTTAGTAAAGCTTAGTCTATTTTTATGTTTTAGAAAGTCTTATTTTCTAGGGGTAGTAGAAAGAAGGTAAAAAATTAGGTTCTTTTCAATATTCTGATAGGAAACAAGTAACTCCATTTCAGATGTCTGTGTCTCATTCAGGGCAGTTAAGGATTTCACGTCATTTGATATTCTTTCTGAGAAGCCTAGGAATTGGTAACAAGTTTCTACCCTTGTTAGATTTAAACTCTATTTCATTTTGACCCCAGGGAATTAGTCTGGGCTGAAGTGCATGCATGCATGAATTAAATCATGGTAACATTGCTGTGTCTCTTTTTAACATAGAGATCTCAAAGCTCTTACTCACGTGGTCGTTTCTCTGAACATCCCTGTCAGATGGGTCTGGTAGTTATATCATTTCCAGAACCGTGAGAACCACGTGCAGTAAACCATACTTCTTCCTTCCTTCTTCTGTAATGGCTCTCACCTAGAGAAGACAAGGAGCATAGGCTGCTACCTGCACACAGATTGATGCAACCTCAAGTTTGATTGCTTTGTTTATAACTCAAGCAAAGGGATGCAGATGGGTCTGTGTCTGATAAAGGATGTTTTTAGCTGGTTGAGCAGTAGTAATTCCTGTTTAAATGCTTACGATCCCATTGATTTCATCTGGCACAGTTTCAGCAGCCTAGACGGGTGAATGTCTGCTGCTCAGAGTCGTCGGTGGCCTTAGGGCTTTCTCCAGTGAGGTGTGAGATGTGGACTTGAGAGACAAAGAGCTTCAGCCCTGGCTCATCTACATGATCTAGCCAGCAGCCCTTGTGTAAGAGGTGAAGGGGTGCCATCTCTTCGCCTGAGCTTGCAAAGGGGACAACCTTGCACAGTTCTTTGAAAAAATGACTGAAATCTTCTTACTTGAGGTGAAGATCCCAAGCTGTAGATCTCAACTGGGTCAATCCTGAGCAGTTCAGCCCTTCATCGGGTAATTTTTTTACTATTTCCAGGAAGATGGAAGCTTTATCAGCTTCCCACTGAGTAGCTTAGGTGGCTTTGCACTCAGTGCAGTGGCTGACATTGGATGCCATGGGCACTAGACAAGGCACAAAGACGCTAGGAGAGGATGAATGCCACTGCAGAGAGCAGATCTAAAATGAAAGTACATCACTCTCTTGTTTTAATAGGTACCTTACGGGGCCAGCTCGAGTCCCTCAGTAAAAGCTGCAGCCCATTACGTGCCAGAGCTGTCTGCTATAATCCTGAGAGACGAACAGCGTGAGGGCTGTGGCAGGTCATCTCCTGCAGAAAGGATAACAAAGGCTTTGTGTATCTCAGGCAGATGGAGGGATGGGGAACAGAAGCAGGTACTTTTCTAATTACCCGGTGAAGACTGCTCACCTTCACAGACCAGCAGAGCTGGCCTAATGTGGCAACAACAGCTATCGCACCAGTTGAGGGAACAGCAGAGCTGCCATGGCAACGTCTTCTCCTCAGGGGATCCCAGGCAGGATCCTGGCCAAGCCAGCCCAAATTTCTCCTGTGCTTTCCACTGCTGCACTGCCCCTCCAGCTGGCTACAAAAGACAAAATCCAGCCCATAAGCTGAAATAGAGTAAATATTAGTTAAACATTTACAGCTCTTAAGATCTTACAAGCAGTAGAAGCAGCTGTCAAGTTGGGAGATACCTCCTCTGGTGCGTGACGTGCTCCAGCCTCAGCGTGTCAGGGTTGTTAGCAGTGAGGCTGGCAGCAGCCACAGCCCGGGGAGTGGATGAAGTGGCCAAGCCCAAAGCCCTCTCCTACCCAGCTGACTCAGCCATTAGAAGAACCACGGACCACCATAAACCAGCAGCTTCTCTACAGATCGCTGCCTCGTGAAGGTCTTTCCTCCCATGTAGACCATCAACCACTGTAGGAGAAAGGTTTAGCAACCTGCCTGATAGAAGTTCAAGGAGTGCAGAGAAAGGTTTCAGACTTCCCCCCCCAGGATGGTGCTCTGCCTTTTCCTTTGTGATGAAGCCTTCATGGCGGCGCTCAGTTTCATGGGTTCCCCCCTTTCTTTAAACAAGCCATGTCTGCTTTGCATTAATCATTAATTGCCTTGGCTGGAACGTAGGCCTTCTGTGTAGACACTCACAGTAGAACACAGCAGAAAAAGAATCAGTCTTCCTCGTGTTTAATACTGCCTCTCAAGCAACTGAAGATATTGATTGATGTTTCTCATGTTTCCAAATATTCTCTGTGATGGGAAAAAAACCACATTCCCCTGAAGTGGCAGTTGTATTAGAGATCAGCAAATACGTCTCTTTAGTGAATTCAAAGCATCATTCTTTTTTTTTTTTTCTTTTTAAATCTCTCTATGTTGTCATATAAAAATAGATAGATGATATGTGTTGCATACTTCTCCTCCAATGTGTTTGGGTTATCACAATCAAAATTTTCCTTTTCCCCTCTACATTTATGCAAGAAAATATATCTCAGCTACAGTCACAAGGATATGTTGAATGACTGTACCTTTAGTGGTTACATCTCGTGTCCATAAGAATGAATAAATATGGTAGTCGTGGATGTTGGTAATAGTCTTATTTCAGTAAGTTAGATGTAATTAAGACGTGATTAGTATAGACAAGGTTGATAAAATGAATGTATCTGGATAGCCTTTGAAGTTTTAAATCTTGCTTATAGTCAAACGGCCGTTATCTAGTTTGTGGCAAATTTTATAAAAAAGAGAAAAGAAAGATGTGAGTATGTAATATGGAAATGAATCTCAATCCTCCAAAACAAGGCCTCCAAATATCAGACCGAGTTTTTCAAAACTTAGGAATCAGTAACTAATGCTTTTGTTAATTAAGATGCAGCATGAAGTACCACTCAAACCTTGAACAAAATAAAATATATACGATAAAGAAAACTCATTTAGATTTAAAAAGTCAGTAAACAAAATTTGCAGAAATAGTGTATCATATTTTCTGAGAAAAAATAGCTTTGAGTGAAGGCAAAATTAGGAAATAAATATTTGGAAATTATTTTAAAAAATAATGGGCTTAAGAAGCTAAAGCAGCAACTGCACAAATGAGCTGACAGTAGTCCTGGAAATTTTGGGAGCCTGTATGATTTCAAAATTGAAGCTTTTGCTGTGTCAGCATTGATTTCTCAATTTACCTTCAGAGATCACAAAATTTGTTAAATTGCATAGAGAAATCACTGCATACCTTCGATATCTCATCTGAGTAATGGGTCTAATGATACATTCATCCTTTGTGATGTACTTTGAGATTCTTGAGAAAATATACTAATAGAAGACTAGTTTCTNAGGATAAGAAGTGGATGCCTGCATTGCCATAGAAATTCAAGGAGAATAATAGTTTAGCAGCAAAGAAATCTCAGAAATTAGATCAAGATTTCTGGGCAAAAAGTAGATGAATGTGATGGATGAAGGTTCAGCTACTTTCCATAGTGACAGATAAGTAATGAGGTTGAACTGCTGTGATTTTGTCTGGAAATAGAATCAATGACGTTCTTAATAGGCTCAAATTGATTCTTAATAGTTTAGATCATCTGCTGAAATTGTAGAATAATAAAACTAGTACTTTTATTATGACCTTCATCTACTGCATGCTAAACACTCTGGGAAGGTATGTGGACATTTCTAAATCTATGTTTTGGTTGGACAGCTTGGAAAAAGTACTTTGCACAGGATTTGAGGGTCAGGTTGTGGCATGGTTGGTATAAAAGCAAACCCAACAAAGTTCTAGCTGTGTCCTGTTGGTGCTCAACAATTTCACCATCCATTTAAGCCAGATCCTCAAAACACAAACATGCTAAATAATATATATGCATATTTTAAAATAATAATAATATGTATTTGGAAGTTTGTGTATGTGTACAACCATACCTTCTTATACTAACTCCGATCACAGTTCTCAGGTCACTGAATCACCTAAATTGTGGGTGGAGACCATTTATAACAGCTTATTCTGCTCTAGACATGCATACTGATAACAAGATGCGTTAAAGTTGCTGAGTTCTTCCTTAAGGAGCATGCTGTTTGAATGAGCTAAAACAAAGCACATGGTTGCAATAATTATGAGATGAAGAGAGTACTGTAAGATAAAGATAAGAGAAACGAAGAGCGGGAGAGGTGTTTATACTTAGGATGTCTCCTGCTAATGTCCATTATGAAATATCTTGAAAGGCGTAAAATTGGCAGGAACCCTGTTGTTTCTAGGTGTATCTGGAAGCTGATCATAGCAACATGTTATCTACATGATAAGATTAACTCCATCTAGCATCTATATATAGCCGTGGGATTTTTTTATGTGGAGGTATTTTCAATGATATTCTTTCACTTTGGCTTTAGTAGATACAGCACTATGAAAAATAGAAACCTGGACTATTACTTCTGTTATTGATTGTGCACTGCATGGTGCAATAGGCTCCTGATCTATGATAATACAGATAATGGCAATGGAATAAAGGGAATACAGACACTTGTGTCAAATGCCTATTTCTATCCCATTTAGTATTCATGCAGCCCTTTGCGTTTTTGCTGGTGAATTGGGTAACTGCCCTCGTCAGTGCACAATTTCTATCTGCAAATGCCCTCACCGTAAAATGCAGAGATTTGTGCGAGGTTTGCATCATCTCAGATGATGATTTTTACTTGTTTGTGTTGCAACGCACACATACTGCAAGGCCGTGGAGCCCAAGTCAGAGGCTGGAAACCCTTTCTTTGGGGCTTGGTATAAAGAGCACAAAAAGGTGCTCCTGCTGTATCGGAAGCCAAGCACTGAAGATGAAATCTCTCTTCTCCAACCCATGTTTGTCCCGTTGCAGTAGAAAAGAAACAAGGTGTGACTAAAGTTGGCAGAGTCCTAACTGAAATCCAGTGCTTAAAAGACATTGTTATAAATCAGGAAGGAGGAGATCTGCTCCCATCTCTGCTCGAGAGCTGAGTCAGCTACTTGTTCTCTCTGCCCTTTAGTTTCTCTGTTCCTGATGGACATGTAGCAGTATTCATTTAAAGAGATGCTGAGACATAATTTATTAATATTTGCAGCATTCTTCCAAATAGCTGGGGTATGAAAAGATATCAGTATTAGTAAAGAATGTCATAGTTCAACTTAAAAATGGAGCCATTTTTCTGCTAGGTGGGTAGAAGTTTGTACAAAGATCTTTATTTTTGAAAGGGAGGAAAGGCTGGACCATTTGTCCTTCAGGTCTGGTGACTTGAAACGTCATCAGTGCTTCCAGAGAGGAAATACAGCAATCTCTTCAAAATAGCAGAGGGAAACACAATATTAACCAAGGGCAAATTGGAACCAGCAGTGTTTTTCACAGTGATAGTGGTTAATCATTAAAACAAGGGGCCAGGGGAAGCGATGAATTCTTCATCTTTTGAAGTCTTCAAGATTGAAGGCCTCTCTGGAGGAAACGTTTTAGACAAAAGTTATTGGGCTCAATAGAAGAGTAACTGGGTAAAAATTAAAGCTCTATGACATATAAAAGACAGATGATCTACTAGTCCCTCTACGGGTGTGATTCATTTCACACAACTTTAGATGTCTAAAGTTAGATGCCTACGGCTGAACTGGTCACCCTGGGCTCCCTTTGTAGCCAACAGTAAGAAATAGGCATCTCCAGGGAGCCATCCGTTTGACGTGCCTTAGATGCCTGCTTCAGAGCTACGCGAATTGTCCTCTGGGGTACCTGTTCCTCTCCACTGACTATCAAGGAAGCCTACAGTGACTCGTTCACATTCAGGCATCTTGTTTTGAGGTGCCTGAGGAAAGACGTGTCCCTCTGTGGGACACCTAGAAGCTGTGGAACAGCAGCCCTTAATTTATAGGGCTGAGACCTGTTTGGTAGTAGTACTTGCTTTGCGTCATTTACAAGTTAGTTACCATTTGAGTCTTATTCCCATGTTGATGAAGCATTTCGTGTTTTAAAAGGAGGACCTGAGAACATGACTCCCTTTGTTTAGGGCCATAGATGTGGATAAAGGTCAGCCAGATCCTTTTCTGATCTACCCTGGTACATAGTCCCACCAATCTCACAGGTTTCAGTGGAACTGCCATGCCTTACACTTTAAGAATAAAAGCAGAAATGAGCCATTTTTAAAGGATTAATCCAACTGCCACAGCAATTTGATTCTGTTCCTGCAAGCAATGATCGAATGAATGACAGATCTGGAAAAAATGCAATACATCACAGAGCATTTATAAAGCAAAGACTTTTGAGAAAATCCTTGTTGAGCATGTGGAGACACAGTGTTAAAAACACTTTCATCTTTCATTTCTTCCTGTCTTGTAGTCTTCCTGGCGCTGCTCCAAATTCACTTCGTCACTTGGTGTTGTTTGGTTTAGACCTGTGCCTCCTGTGGATCCTGCTAATAGCGGTCTCCTGTGTAGTGTATCCGAATTCCTTGAGTCTAGCCCTGTTGCTCAGGATGACGAGCCTGTCATCATGCCCAAGGTGTGCTGGGAGCCGCTTGGAGCAATGCTTAACCCACATCTGAGGTGAGCAACTGTGGTGTTTAACGTAGGGGCTTGACCACCTTCAACACCCTCCATCGTCCAGGGAAGAGGTGGGTACCTGTGGCAGGAAAGTCTGGGCATACCTCACTGGTTTGCATAAATTTGGATTTAGGAAGTAGAGGGGCTGTGTAGACGCGTGTTGCTGCAGAAGCCATGCACAGATTGGGTCTCCGCGTCACCGATCCCGAAGACAGGAACATGTTGCATCTATCACAGTGCCTGCACAGCCCGGTACGTGGAGCAGCAATGGTGCAATCAGATGGCGCAGGAAGGAGCGGGATTGTCATTACTAGGTGGCTCTTTTTGATTTTTTGGCTAGGCAGTTTGCGAGCTGCCATGATGCTGCACCACGGGCTGGTTAGCCGTTCTCCCATTCCCACTCGCTGCTGTGGAGGAATCTGACCTTCTCCAGCTCTGGGGGCCCTGATCCTCCTGCCACGCCCAGCTGCTGCCGACACGGGGGTCGTGCACTGCCTCAGCCACTGCTGAGTTTCTGTCCGTAGCAGCTCCTCCCGGGGTGACCGCGTAGTGCGGTGGCTGAGGTGAGTGTTAACCTGCTGCTTTCCTTGGAGGCACGGAGCTGGCTGTGACCGAGCCTCCTGTGCAGTGGTTGCCCAAGGGAAAACCCCTGTGCGCTGCCCTCAGCCGGGGATGTGGAAAAAACTTTGCACTTTTGGAGCTTACACTTGCTTTCCCCTTGTAAAAATTCACATTTAGCAGAGCCCTTTTAGTGCAGTTTTCTCTCCTGCATGAGAGACTCCCGTTGACACCAACAGGAGCTTCCCTGGTAGTGGCACAGGTACAGAAGACACCTAAGGGGTCTCTCCAGCAGGAAATGACCAGCTGAAGCACTTGGGGTGACCTATGAAACCTTGGCTCTGAAGTGACATTTATTTTCCTCCTTTGCCAGAACTCACTACGGTCTGATAGATCGGGAGAAGGGCAGGGAAATGCAGAAACCTCAGGAAATACAGTGTGTGAGCAAGCATCACTGCTGCTCTTCAAGAAGTAGTTCAAGGAGCTGGTATCTTGGAGATACCAACATCCTCACGGAGACACACACCAGCATTCAGGCTGGTTTATAACTCGAGGTGCTTTCTCATTGCTAACTGCTCTTCTGAAATAGGTGAATCTTTGCTCCTGTGCTGTGGGAATAATTTACTAAGAGACAATAAGAGGTTTTCTCATGCGGTGGTGCTTATGTTGATGGGCAAGTCCCGTGAGGTGTTAATCCCATCTTGGGAGATGCAGAACATCTTCTGTGGTCCAGGAGGGGCTTAACGCTGCGACTTGGTTGCCAGCAGAGTGCCTGACATCCAGAGCCTGTGCTACACCTGGAGGACAGCAGTGGGAGCCGAGGCAGGGAAACAAGAATGATTTTCTTTCATCATTAAATGAATGGGCTCATATTTAGAAAGCTAACGCTTATAAATGAGGATATAAGGATCTAAACCCTTTTCTGTTACTGCTAACGAACTCTTGAACTCAACAAAAGCTGGCCTTCATTCACTTCCAAAGCTTCCTAGATGCTAATACTGAGTAAATGAGTTGGTTTTTAACTCTTGACATTTATTAAATATTGGAACACAGGAACCATTACACCAGTCAAGGTCTTATTATTTTCTTATTAAGAGCTTCCAATTACTGACTGTGGCCAACACCAGATACTTCAAAGGAGCGTGCAAGAAACCACGTAGTAGACAAGAATAGTAGCTACAATTTGCTCATAAGAAAAGTAGCTTCTTATCCACTGCCCGGCTCAGCGTTTGGCTTATATCCTGAGACATGACAGTTTATATCTTCTTACGTGTGCATATTTTAAAGTGCTAGTAATTTGCAAAGGAAGGGTCTAGAATTTGGGAGGTCTGAGTGAGATTGCAGGATTGTCCCCTGCGGGGCCGGGTGACACTGAGCAAATGATGTCATCTTTCTACACCTCCACTTCCCCACCCGAATGCCATCAAAGATCTTGACACCTGTGAGATTTCTAAGATCTATGAACTCGAACTGCGATAGAACTGCAAGGGAAGGTTAAGTGAAAAAAAAAAACAAAACAAAACATATTTGTATCTTAAATGTGAGCAATTATTACAAGGAGTGCCTAAGATAGCAAGAAGTTAAACCAGTTCAAGAGAACACAATGTGCTGTTCTCTTTTTTTGGATTGTGTACTTCAGGCACTTGGCAGTGCTTGTGTGCAAACTGATGGGTGTGCAATCAATTTGGCTGTTTCCCCTGTGCGGTCTCTTCCCTGCAAACCCTCCACTTATTTGTGTGGATCCTTCACTAGCAGCGAGAAAAGTGCACTAAATCTGAAAGAAAAAATCCCCCAGGCAGTCACTTCTGATCAGACTCTTTGCTGTTATTATTTCAAGAAGAGGAACACAGAAGTGCGAACAGAAAGTCCTTGTTCCGTTCGTCTTCCTGCAGCAGACTCAAGAAATTCTTTCGTCCTCCCTTTGCAAAGAGGGAGCTAGGAAGCAAATGGCATCTGGAGGCAAGAGCTGGGTTGCTCACCCCGGATCCTGTTTGTAGGTCGCCTTGCAGTTCTCTGTGGTTCAAAGTTGTTTTTATTATTTCTCTTTTAACCTTTTTTTTTTTCCTTCGCCTAAGCTAAATGACAAGTTATGAAACTTTGTGGTTTGGTTGTTCTTAATGTGAGTATTGAAAAATAATAATATGCCAAACACATGTGACAGAGGGTTCCCTCCTCCCACTCCCAGCTCCCTCCCCATCAGCTGCTGCAGCTCTTCATCGCATTCGGCCACTCCTAGCTTTCAGAGCATTTTGGTTTCCGTTCTCAGACCTTCGTCTTCTCTTGCAGCTGGTTGTTTCGCAGTGTGGTCAGTGTTTGTGGAGGGGATCAAACCCGCCTCCAGACTCTCTTCTCCCCTCTTCTCCCTCTCTGCCTCTGCGAAGGTCGCAGAGCTGCTGGGCTTTCTGGGTTCGTGCTGGGAGGTATCGGGGGAGAAAGGCGAACCTTAATAAAGGCCGAGTGAAGCAAGCTGCAAATGCTGGTCCTGTGCCCCATTAGAGGGCAAGAGATTCCAACCGAGCCTTGAAGATCTTTTTGCGTGAATTTAGGAGGGAGGTGGATAAATGCTGTCACAGGATCAAAAGCACCCACTTGCCACTAGAAATTGGAAGGGATGTGGTAATGCTTCAGGACTCTGTTTTTGTCTTGGGGGTTCTTTTGCATTTATTCTATTGTTGAAGATTTTAATGAGTTGACCTCCAGTCTGGGGGACTAAAACAATCTCTCCATAATGCCTGCAATATCTTACCTCTGTTGTGAAAGCAATGACATCCCAGGTGCCACTCGAGAGGCAATACCCACGGTCTTCTCCTGTGGTACACCAAAAAGGTAATACTTAAATATATATCCTCTTCTGGGCAAGGAACTGCAAGCTTTCATAAAAGAAGATTTTGCAAGATAGCAGTTGGAGATGGACAAAAACAAATTTAAGAGCATAGGCTAAGCACCAAGTGTAGGCATGTCTTAATTTAGAGTTTCCCAGATTAGATTTCATCCCACTCCCACAGAGTCACTACACCTAAAGAAAGGCCACGGAGCTTCCAGCAGCTGCCAGCATAGGATAAAATAGAAATTGCTTCTGCACCGGTGTGACCCCAGCAAGTTTCCTTTGGAATATTCCACTGTAAATTCTCCAGCCTTTACAGAATAAACTGGTGGGAGAGTTGAATAAATTTTGAGTGGAAACTCCTGGGTGGGAATGGGCCCCGAGTGCTGTATTTCAGGTGAGAAATGTGCTGCCAGCCCTCCTTAGAAACTGTGGTTATGAAATATCCCATGGAATTATTCGTATAGCTTGGAGTAGCTTAGTAAACTGAAGTAATTTTGTGATAGTGTTTTTCTCTCTTTGGGTTGGTTTCTAAATGCTGTATAGCAGTTTACAGTCCCAGCCTCGAAAAGTGTACATGGGACAAAGCAGTGAGTGCTTCTTGTAGTTAATAAAGTGCTACGAAATCTAATAAAAATAGAATAGAAATATTAAATATTCATAATACTCTTACAACCTTCCTGAGAGATGGCAAAAGGCACCAAAAGATTTCATTCAGTAACATCTCAAATATATGCATGCAATCTGTTGTTTCATTAACATCAAAAACTGTGTGGCAACACAATGGCACAGGACCCTTGTAGCAACTCTGTTTCATCCATGATAGCAATTTAATGTTATAAATCTTTACAGAAAAAAGCATATAAGCCCACATATACTCACTTCAGGTCCTTGCAGGATGAAAAAAAGAAAAAGCAAGAGAGCAAATAGAAGTTAAGAGGGGGAATATCACCATACATATATATAAAATACTGCCTGGCTTGGCCTGGCCTTTACGTTTCACTTGCAGGCAGTACTGGTCCCTTCTGAGTGCTACAAATTCTATATGATCAATAATAAAGGGATGTGCCATCAAGAATATGACAGCATAAATGACAGGAGTGCAGGTACTCCCTTTAGAATAATTGTGGACAGGAAGATATGTGAAATGTGAGCACCTGTCTGACTGGCTAATCCCCTCGAATATTCGTAAGGAAGCAAACAAAGGAAAAACAAAACCCCAGAGAAATAAAACTAAAGTCTCTATCAGTAGTCCCAGGAGATAAAGTCTTATCCTAAAAACAGTGACCACTGTAACCTGGTCCATGAATCACGGCACTTAGGCATGAAGAGCCACATTCCGTGTTGACACAGACCTTCAGTAGTCCCATTAAATGTAATGGGGTTGCACAAGATGTAAATCACTGTAAAATATGAACCCTGATCTAATTTCTTTCTCTGAGATGAATTACTTCAAAGCCATTGTTTCTTATTTCCTTCTCCTGTTAAATAATAGGAAAACAGATTTTACTTTTTAAGAAAATTACTCTAAATAATGGTAATCTTCAAAGAAAAGCTACAGTTAGCTCTCCATACATTTTCAAATTCCATTTTAAAACACAGCAATGGTTTTCATGTTTGAAAGTTTAGGTCAGCAGTGGGATTTCCTGCACAACGTACTCATGGCTGGAATTATTTCGTCAGTGAACTCAGTAGGCAAGTACAATATACTTTTTGCCTATATTGGATTATACTGTAAAATAATATATCTGTTGTGGTGAAGAACCAGTGGCCCATTGCATTATTTCCATAGTAATTAGAAGAAAAATGACTCTTCCATTGGTGAAACTCAATTATGGTTGAGAATGTTCAGTAGGGACCGTTGTACCTATTACATAAGGATGGCTTGAATGGCCTGAAAGGTTTTTCCAAATGTGATATTTATGACCCAGTGAGTGGTGGATTTCAAGGCACTAACAAGTAGGGATAACACCAACAGTTGCAACAGCCTGTATACATGTCTCTGTGATGAATAGGAATGAAATACAATAAATCTACTTGTCTTTGGCTTTTTATTACTTCATCTGCTGTTCCTAGAAAGAGCCCCTTTTAACCAGCGTCAAACATTAAAAAAAAAAAAAAGAAAGAAATGCCCTCCAAATCTTGACCATTTTGTTTGTACACATCTAAGTGTAAAATTGCAATATATGCAACATTCTGCCTTGTACAAATGAGATTTTTTAAACATATTAACCTGTCACACAGATGATTTTTTTTTTTAATGGATCACAAAGTTAGGGGCTTTGTAACACCATGTAAAGAGTTGTCTACATTTCATCATTCGATACAACTTGTGTCTAAAGATACTATGGCAGGGTGTTTTTTTTCCATACAGAAGGTTGCCTTAGGTCACCACTGAAGGCATTAAGTATTGGACCATCATATTTTTCCTTACTGAGCCCTTCATAAATGATCCCATAGTAACTGAGGCACGTGACATTCTAGGGATGGTTGGTCAGACATCCTCATGCTACTGAAAAAGCCCTAAACGTCCTCAGAGTTGTTTGAAACATACCCAGAATAGTTCATCTGTAACATAGGTGGATAATCAGAATGTGGGTGGTGGGTGGTGGTTTGCAGGTTTCGTCAGTACGTATCTGGGATGACTTACATAACTGATTCATGGCCTCATCACCCAAGATTAATGTGCTATAAAGTTACAGGAATGAAAGCCTCTCACATGCACACGGTAAAGCAGGGTCCCTGCAGAAAAAGAGCAGTATCTGACCATGTCACTAAAGTCTGTGACATTAATCTGCTTGCACAAATGGGCTGAATTGAAGTCATGCTCACAAAGTCATCGAGTCATGAGATCTTTCAGGTTCTTGTCTTTGCCAGTTTTAGGGGGTTTGTGCTTTTTTTTTCTTTTCCCAACAAGTTTTTATGTCACTTGTTATAGACTTATTATATAGATTATATGAACCAATGTGATTACTTAAAAGGTTTGCATGCATAAAAATGTGTGGAAATGTAGACAGGTTTTACACAGTTCCTCATGCATGATAGTTTGCTCTTCTTGCATGGGTCATAATATATCAACTATACTCTTATGGTGTTATTGCCCTTTCCTTTACTCCTCAGGGGCAAGAGATGAAAGCAGTTAGATCAGTTAAACACAGCGGATGGTGTGTGTCCCCAGTATACTCAGGTAGCCTGAGAAGACCTGAGCCAAACCAGACAGAGGGAGGCACTACAAGAGACAGGTCCTGCTCCATGAAGTTTGCAGGCTAAAGCTGAAACAGGAGCATGCAGCAAGAGAAGGGAAAGATTATTATTTATCTCCTTTTTAGACAGAGGGTGATGGCATTTCGGACAACATTTTGCAAAGACTCAGCATCTTCTGAGACCGGTGTTTTCATCCTTTGGCTCCAGCCATAGTCCATGGACCTCCAGAGCACAAATTAGATTTTTTGTTGGCCCAATCACCTGTGCAAGTACTGCTCTTTCTCTCTTACTGACCACAGAAATGCCTCTGGGTGACTATGTTCCTGAATCAGGGATCTTAACTAGGAAGGGAAGAAGCCCAGTCCTTATTAAATCCACTTTTAAATGCCTGAACAGGAGCTGGCCTCATCTGAAACTTTGGCCAGTAATGATCAAGTTCCTTGCCGAAAGTCGAAGCTGATATGAGAGAGTAAGAGGAAATAGGAGGTCTTTGAAATACCTATCCAGTGTCATAATCACAAACCCCTCTTTCCTCTGAATGAGCTTTTTCTTGTCCTTTGGGCTTGATTTTCCAGTAGGTTAAATATGCTCCTTATCAACACTTTATCAGCACTTCCCAGTAGTAGATCCACTCTGACAAGGAGCAACAGTTCACTGACTCTTAATGGAGATTCCTCCATTTTCCTTTGATGGGGAGGTCAATAACTAACATATGACTGCTTTAAACTTTTAAGTATTTAAAGTATTGCAGGCACATGAGAGAAGGTGGGGAAGGGACAGTGGTAGTGAGAAGAAAGCCGTACACTGGCTCACAGTCAAGAGAGCCCTCTCTGATTTCAGATAGGTCCAAAGGACTGCCCTACCATACTCAGAAGAAAGGCTAATCCCTAGGATCATTATATTCACAATCCTGCCTTGTGATCTTTATAAATCTCTCTCTGAACACAGAGGATGAGCATCCTAGTGGGATTGTCAAAATGCTTTTTTGTACGAATGCTTGGTTCAAAAGGAAACAGAGTGCTGTGAAGTGTCCGTGAAGAAGCAACCGTCTGAAGGTCTGCCTTATGAAAGATTAACCTGCATCCTACAGCTTCTTTTTTATTATTTTTTTTATTTTTTTTTACAAAAGCTGTTTTTAATGGTTCATGTTTTAAATGCACGCTGTTTAATTATTTATGCATCCTGAGCTGTTTTCTCGGCATTTGGAACTTTTGCCGTGGCACTAACCTTTTTATTTCACACCACTGACAGCACACCCTGCGCTGCGTACAAAGCAGTATCTAAAGGTCCCCTGGAGAATGCACGCAGCGAGTGTGTAAGGCCTGCTTAAACGCGCGTGGGAGATGGGTTATTTGCCTGATTGCTTTGACCGGTAAGTCCGGGAGTGTGGCGAACATACCTCCACCCTGGCACAATGGTTTCAGACCCAGCCTGGAAGTCAGAAGATGTGGTTTCTGTGTTGGGTGGTGTTTTGGTCTCTCTCCTCTGCTTCTGCATCTTCCCTTTTCTCCTTTCTGCCCTTATTATTTGAAGGTAATGGCTTTAGTACAGATTTTTTGCTGTGTTTTTGGTGCAGTGGTTGCAGCAAGGCACATCCGTTCCTGTTTGAGTGTCCAGATAACCACAGTGCAAATAATGAATAAATATAACTACAATGATTCGTTTAAATTATTAAAAGAAAGTATAGAAATGAAGGCCTGAATTCCTAGTCCAGTCTCCCTGTGTGGTCCAGAGGCCTCGAATACCTGTCCTTGGTCAAATCTTTTAGGCTTACACTTTTTCTGGTGTGGAAATCAGCGCAAACAGGCTGTCCTTAGTGCAGAGGATCGGAATGGATTTTGCATGGCTTTCATATCTCTGTACAAATTTTGTAGATCTCTGTTGTCCTGGAAATATAAAAATTAAATGTTATTGTGTGTAAGGTTTTAATTTTACCGTCAGAAGATGTATCTTCAGATGGGTTTGCTAATGCATGCGGCCTGAAAATGATGCACGGACAGGAGCGGTTTTAAAGGCACCTGAAACCAAGAGACAGAACAGGAGAGAGGAATCACAGGAGTGATTCTATTTAGTGATGCTATTTGGCATTGCTTCTTGCTGCAGGCTTTGCTAACGCGAATGTAGACCATGCCTTGGGTTCGCACGCCTGCGTTTCTAAAGCAAGGAAAGTCAGGAGTGAGATCCTTATCTCTGTCAGAGACTTGCACAAGTGGGCTCGAGTGCACATCAAAGTGCTGGTCCAGCAGCTCGGTGTGGTTACTGAAATCCATCCTTGCTCAACTTTACACATCCTTGGTTTTGCCCCTCTTGGCCATCAGAGACTGTCCTGGAAAGCGTTTTGTCAGACCTGTATCAGAGCAGCCTAGTTCTGGTTATGTGCAGCAGAAACTCTGGGATTACTGTGGAAACATGGAAAGGAAGAATGGAAAAGACATAGACAGATCACCTCGATGTCTCACTTCCTATCCTTGCACAACTGTTGCCTGTAGCATTTTCTCCATTCCCTATTATTTTGTCTAGTCTTATGTATTCAAAAGATGGGTTTCCTGTTGCATTTGTAGGCTGCCCTATAACTTCATACATCTCGCTGTCAGCAGGTTCTAATACTAAGCCTGAATTTCCTTTCGTTTCATCCCTTTCCTCCTATTTGTGTTGCGAAAAGCCAGCCGTCTCTTCAGCTGCTGATAGCACGGTGTCGTGACGGAGAGGGGGAGTCCTGCTCAGCCTTCTGGCATCCTATGGGCTCTGTTTTACAATGGAGACCTCACCAGCGTTATCAATTACACCTGCGTTTGAATATAGAGATTGGCTTAAAGGAAGATAGACGCCTTAAATGCTCCGTGTGGTCCCCCTGGGGAGGGAATGTTTCTGGATCAAGTCAAACTTGACTTTATCTGAGAGTATATTGCAATCAGACATTGTCCCTTTTCCATCTGCAAAGTAATCTGCGGAATCTGAGCAAGCTTTCTCCAAGGGAGATGTCATGGCCTATTGCGAAATAACTCTTCGTTTTCCAAAACACTCTCACAGCTCAATCTTTCCCATACATGGAGTCCCCTCTCTCCAGCACACAGCAGTAATGATACCCGCTCTGTATATAGTGTCTGCGTGATTTTTTTTTTTTTTTTACAAGAAAATGGGATCAGGCATTTTGAAAGCACTGGTGTTTATTCCGGGAGAAATCCATCCAAGACAAGTGAACCGTCAACACCTACTTCTCAATAAACAACTGTCAGGGATTTGAGTAAATGAGGGCTGCGTGTGTGGGTGTGTGTGTCTGTTGGTTATTTAATTACTCCATGAGTCTGCTCGTATCCCTAGTAACCTTCGTGTTTTCATTTGAGTTACACCATAGCTTTGCAGTTATTTTCCCCAAACCGTGGCTGGTTCGGAGACAAGATTGTTAGACGGCAGCCTGGCTTTGTTTGCTGCCCGTGTTACTGTAGCGTGGGCAGAAAATTTAAACAGGCACCTATGACCCCTCTTGTGTGCTTCGGGGAGGGTTTTGTGCTGCTCCGATGCATCTCAGGCTCCCTCACTAACTCCTGCATCAAGCCTCGCTCTCCTGACAGGGACAAACTTTACGGGGTTCCCATCAGGATGTATTGGGTGAGAGGGAGAAATTTTAGCTCTTGGCTTCAGTTCACCAGCCAAAACCACTTGTATTAGCTCTTGCTGTTTGCCCAACAAATGGGTAGGCATAGCACATACTTCGGCTGAACTTGTGGCTTGTCTACTGGCCGGGGATGCTGGTGCTGGGCAAACCGCCCCGCCAGCAGGGAGAGATGTCTCACTGGGGTCTGGGGCTCCAGGGAGCAGAAATCAGGCCGCTGGAGCTTCGGTCAGATGTCAGAGTCGTTGGAGGCACCATTCCCCTTATTTTCTTGCAGAGGGTCTTTCATTAAGTTGTGTGTTTTGTGATGGCACAAGGCCTTCAGATGAGGTGATGAGCTGAGATGGTCAAAACTTACTGAGTTTCGTCCTCTGCTTTTTTCTTGTAACCTGCTATTTTTTGTCCTGTGTTCCTCTGGGGAAATAATGCACATACCCTCACTCCAGCAGGGAAGTGCTGAATTGGGAAAATTCTGACCTAGAATTGGAAAAAAAAAATGAAACTTTTTTTTTTTTTACTAAAATCATGATTTGTAAGATACTAGCAATACACTGCTCGCCGAAGGCGTGGTGATGGGATGAAGCCTCTCTGGAAGCACCGCGAATGGAGCAGAGGTGCTCGTGCCGGAAATAACCTCCAGGAAGAGCCGGAGCAAAGGATGCCCCAAGCGGGACGAGCTGCTGCTCCGGGGCAGCCGGCACTCAGCTCAGCCGCGTTCTTCCTGGGGGCAGCTGCTATCCCCTGTGGCTGGTTACTTTGTGATGGTAGAGCTTGACTGCAAGGAATGGGAAATCCTCTGCTTCAGGCAGGGGGGGTGGCATCAGGCAGCCCCAAAGGTTCATGGCGTGCCGTATTCAAAACACGTTTTCAAAGAACTGCAAGGATCTCTTCGAAAAATAGCAATGATAGGTGGAAATCTTGAAAACTTTGTCAGGAACAATGTGGGCCTCTGGACATTTGACTGGCCGGGAAATGTTTCAGACAGACTTTTGCCAAGGCACGGTTCAGCCCTGGCGTGGAGCAGCAGGAAAGGGGTTCAAGGTGCATTACGGGACACCGACGTAACCGGGGCTATATTCATCCTGCCTTCCCTTCAGTGCCTAATTTAGGTGCCTGAATTAGCTGCTCAGGTGCCCTATATAGCCAGCGGGGGGACTTAGCACGCTCCGGTTGCCTCTCTGGAGGCCTCTCTGACCGCGCGGGGAGCCCGGTCCACAACTGGCGGCCGCTCCGGGCTGGAGAGCCGGCCCTGCAGTCTGTGAACGGGTGTCGTTCCCAACCTGGCCTGGTGTCCGGCCTTGGTAACAAACAGCTCAGTCCTGGGGGAAACTTGGCTTTGGATCCTGACCTGAATTTCTTATTTTTTTTATTTTATTTTATGTATTTATTTATTTTGGAACTAACTGGAAACTCTGTTTCTGGAGGACAGGAGCTGAAGGCACAAAGGCTTTGCTGTAATCACAGCCTTTTTCCTATTTCCCTCTACGTAAAACCCCACTGAGCAGCAGGCAGCTCTGCTGAGCCGTAGCCTCTGTCTGAAGCATCCCCTCCTTTTCAAACTGGAGAAGTACGACAGGTCTGCAAGGGAAGGAAATCTAATTACATTGCACATGTTCTAGTTTAAGTTGCTGTGGGTTGCTGGGAGTTTGAGCAGCACAAACATGAGGTCACTTCTTGCCTGCGACCGTGTCCTTTGCTTGATGAGAAGTGGATAGACCCGATCGCTTCTCCTGGTGTAATTACCTAAAAGGTGGATGACTGGGGATCTTCCCCACAGTCTGTGGTTTCTTTCCTTGAGAAGAAAAGTCAGTCTTTAAAATTAAACAGCCACCAACTCACGCACATGTGCACAGACACATGCACACAGACAAGCAGGTAGAGCATTGCATGTGTGCTGCGATCGCAGATGCCGGACTAATCCATTTTAATAGTGCCACAAAGCTAAAGGACTTAAAAAGCATCACTCGTGGGTAATGTTTGCAGCGTGGAAACGATAGTCCTGTACGTCTGGGACATCCACGAATCCCCGCTGGCTGGCTGAGGAAGGCTGCGTGCTGCGCTGAAGCACAGCCCCGCGTTTGTGCTGCTTTGCAAATCAGTGATTGCAGTTGCGGCTGTGATACCGATGGTCACTTTTGACGGAAAGTCACCATTTCAGCCAGCTCAGAGCCTTTTTAGTTTCCCACCCGCACTTGCACACGTAGACTCATGTAGCAAAGGATCAGTCTGTTTGCACTTCAGCTCCTTGCCAGAGGGGCATGATTTTTGTGATAACATATAAAAAGTACAGACATATATGGACCATATTTGCCCTGCAAGTGCATTTTAAAATATATTTTCAATATTTACAAACCTTTTCCCACTGATTTGCCCATAAACCAGAGAAGAAATACACATCATACAGGAAACATCAGCACTGGAATTCCAATTTACTTTTTTTCTTACAGTTTTAGTTGACACGATATTGTTTATCTCATGCTGGTAGTGGAAGGTCCATCTTATTACCTTTGTCCGGCTAGACATTCATTTATTTGAAGTCACGTTCATCTAGATTGTGAAGTGCCTTGGGAACATGGACTTGGGACCTTGGTCTTGGGAACCTCCATGGGCACTGAAAAAAGCGAGGGTCAGGAAGACTGAATTCTGTTGGCTCCTGTGAAAGAACGTGGAAAGACCCTTTGCAAATCACCGTGCCTCGGTATTTCTATCTGTAGTGTCCAGAATAGTGACTCCTATGTCTTCCATGAGGTGCTTTGGGATTTGTTGAAGATAAACTTTAGATAACAACAAGGTCTCTTTGCTTCATACAAATGATGTGATGGATGTCATTCTGAAGACTACAATGGAAAATACATGTAATAAACTTTTGTAATTCATTTATTCACTGCTTTATATCCCCCTCCCACCCGTAACACACAAACACACTGCTCTTACTCACTGAAGTAGTATTTTTACAAAAAGTCTGTCAGCAGTTCCTGGTAGAGAAGGGCATGCAGGCCAGTAGAAAGATTGTCCGTTCTGGATATATTTGCAAGGAAATGCCACCAGGTGGGGACGTGTATGTTGAAGAGATTAAAAACTTCATTTTTAATACCCATTGGTGCAGTCCATCCACATGAGTCCTTGTCAGTCTCCACTGAGGACAAACCTAAAGGTGTTTCTGGATGGGGCAGAAAGGACTTAGGTTAAATTTTTTATTATACCTCATCTACTGAAGCCTAGTCTTTGTAGACAGCACTGGCTTCTCTTTAAATAATCATTTGATCAGTAAAAGTAAATCCAAAATATGTTACATGTGAGAAAGAGTTTGCCAGGAAGCTTTGTTTCTCTTCTCTCTTCATCACTGGAGATGTTATACATGCAGGAATTTGGTACCATCACTTGTGCCTTACCTATTCCGGGAGAAAAAAGAATGAAAAAAAGAAAGAAAAAAAAAAAGAAAAAGAAATCACTGTAATAAATCTCATGACCTCCAGTCAGGGAAAACCCAAATTCTCAGATATCCGTAACAAGCTGAGCAGTCTGCAGCAGCAGCAGAAATTACAAGCGCTGCACACCGAGCTAAAGGCTCTGGCACTTTAAAGTGCACATTTTCCAGCTTTGCCCTTTCCACAGTATTCCATGGGGGCCACCCATCGCAACTGCTGATAAGGTCGTGTGCAGGGTGGGTGATGAATCTGCACTGATTTCAGAAGGTTTTTCCGTCTGGTTGCAGAAAATAGATACGCATGAATCCTTGGGAGAAATCCTTAAAGGGAGAACATGCAGGAATAAGTGCATTGTCTAGTGAAAGACAGAACAAGGAAAAAAAGAACATGAAAAGAAATAATAACTAAAAATAATAAGTAAATACTTCACCTTGGGTGAAATAGATTTTTTTCTGATCTGAAGTATGTTTAAAGCATTCACTGATAGTCTCTGCACCAACGACTTCAGTGTATGCAACCTTTTCATTCAGTGGTTTGAGATTTAGCTTTTGCTCTTTTTTGTCCCCCCGCTTCCCCCCAGAACACCACTGAACACTGAATGTGACATTTGGATACAGGCAGAGACCTCCAGCAGCACAGGGGTTTGCATTTGGGCTCTTGTTTTGAGACTGTGATGCAGCATACAGAACAGCAGAGAAATTTAAGCCAAATCAATATGTTCTTCTGTATTTAAAAAAAAAAGAAAAAAGAAAGAAAAAGAGAAGAAAAGAAGAAGGGAAAAAAAGCAGCCAATGCCTAAAACTGACTCCAGCGTTCCTCATGTCTTCAGAGCCAGGATGTTTTGATTCTGTGCAGTTTTACAGATGTCTGCGAGGCTTAGATGCAGCCTGGGTATCAGACTTGGTGCCTCCTCTTGAGGCTCAGGGCCGAGTCCCGGCTAAGCCCTAGATGGTGAGGACAGGGTCAGTCTGGAGGAATATTCCACCTATATGTGCCTCTCGAAACTCCGTGTGTGCCCATGCTCAGCCAGCACGGAGGGATCGCTGCAGGAATCACAACAGCTTGCCCCGTGCCGCGTCGGTAGCCCGAGTGCATGGAGATGAAGGTGTCGGGCTTCGCCCGTGCTTGCAGAGCCATGTGCAGTCCTACGCTGCCCGTCCTCACTCCAGGGGGAACCGCATCTCAGCGGGCTTGTCGAGATGTAAAGGTCCTTCCTAGTAAATCAGCTCTGCTGGACCAGTGGGACATGCCGCTTTACAGCAGCAGGGAATGTGGCAAGTGAAATGAATTGTTAAAAAATGTGAAATATTCTCTTTGGTGCCAAGGATGAGGAAGAATTGCTGGGACGAATCCAGAATTGAGGTGTGTCTAGGGATAGAAATGATTCCAGGGGAAGAAAGAAGAGGCTCTGAGCAGTGAGATTTATTACACTGGGATATAGCCTCCCAGAGGAAGGGCTTGAAGACACATTGCTGGAATTGCTTAACACTTGGTTGGACAAAACACTGGAGGATATAGAGAGGATATATGGTCACAGATTTTTAAGGGTAGAAAGAGCCATTGTGATCGCTTAGTCAAACCTCCTGCATGACTCGTACCAGGGGAGTTGCCTAAATGTATTCCTGTTACAAGTCCAATAGCTGTCAAGCACTAATGCATATCTGTTTGAAAAACACCCAGCCTTGATTTACAGGAAACTTCAGTAATCGAGAATCCATTGCTATGATAAGCTGTTCTCATGGTTATTTATGCTCCCCATTAAAAATGTGGGCCATCTTTCTATCTCAGTGTTGTTAGCTTCAGCTTCAAACCCTGCATCTGTCTGCTAAGCCGAAGGATCTTCTGTGGCACTCTTGTCCCCATGTGTTTAAGTCCCTTTGTTGGGCATCTCAGATGCTTGTAAATCCACTGTCACCTGTGCTTTAGCTCATCTCCTCTCTCCTCCAGTACCTCTTGGAAACACTTATCTTCTGCCAACTCTACCAATGCCAATCCTTCAGAATAAGCTACATTTGGAAAACAAAGAGGCATAACTTTGCTCCCTCGGCAACAGACAACTACATTTTGATGTGTGAAACACATATCGCCTGCCTCTGATTTACCCTGCGCGCCAGGATGCTTGGAGAGGGGATTGTATCTTCGGTGTCAGGATTTTTATGGACTTACTCAACTCGAGCACACAGTCAGCACTTAAGAGGAAGTAATAACAGGGCTGGGAATGGTTCTGCTTCGTCAACATGTGTAGAGTGAAGAAATGTATTTAGGTGATGTAGTAGAACAAGGGCAATTAAAAGAGCAGTGCTCTGAAGTGCTGGCGGTACCGTACCGTCGCTCTGGTTAGTCTCACCGGCTCCGCTCCTAAGGAGAGCAAGTACCGAGAAATCGCTGAATTTTTTGTAGGTTCAGGAATTGAGGTGCTTCTCCAGACCAGATCATCTGCACCGGATAAGCCAAACCCTGAGCCAGGAGAGCTACAAGCTTTGCTGTTCTGGATGCTAATCCTAGGCCTGAATTTGCATTAAAAGACTTTCCACTTGTCTCTTCAAACTCATGGGTGAAAGGCTGGGGACTCCATGAGCTGAATTTTATCCCTCATTTCTTAGGTGAGGTGCCAGAGAAGTTTGGGAGGCCACCTAAGCACAAAGTTGTGCTTGGGGTGCCTTGCAAGCCTCTTTTCTAGACCACTGTTCCCTGCCCTCTCTTTTTTCAGTCTGTGCTGCTGTTGATTTATATTTGTAGAAACCAAACCTAAACTTGGTCAGGGCCTTTAAGGAACGCTGCTATACCTCAATAAAAGCATAGTTAGGCTGGAGCTGTTTTGAAAATGGCTGAGAAAGTCTTGAAAGTATAAAATCAAGGGACAATTAAATCTTCGGTTCAGCTCCCAAATGGGTTTCCGCTGGAGATTCACACTTAATAAAATACAGAAAATTGCATTTTATTTTGGTACATAAATACTGGTAGTGGGGGACTGTGGCATTTAGAAGGGAGAATCGCTGCACCAGAAAACTCACTTCAGCAAAATGATGCAGTCCAGTTGAGCCCCTTTTATGATCTGAGAAATGACTGTTTTTATAGCACACTAAATAAAACCTGCTATTCGAGCTGGAGCTTTATTAGTAAAGGTGATTTTGCCATAGCTGGGGAGGGGGGGAAGAAGGAGGGATGAGGGATGAGCATCAAAGCAGAGATGTGTGTCGTTCTGAAAAAGCACAGCAATGCCCTCCGAAATGGGATGTCGCTCATCATCACCCCAACTAGCATCGCCACCAAAACCTTTTGTGTCAGAACGATTATTGTTTTGTTGCTCCGCCACATTACTGCTAGCCTGCTTGAATTTCCCCTGCTGGGAAAGCCTTGCCTATGGGTGCGGTGGGGGAGCTGGCGAAAGCGTCTGGATGGAAGAGGCACCTGCAGGGAGCCAGATCCAGGGAATGGTAACATTGGTCCTTACAGGAGAGGGCTCAGGTTTGGCCAGGGCAGCCTGCGGTGTTGGTGCCGCCCAAAACTGCTGCTGTTGTAGCCTTGTAAGAGGACTTGCAGGTGGATTTTGGCATCCTCGTAGCACATGTCCGTGCCTCAGACATCCCAGTGCATTGCTGCGAGTCTTTTTTCAAACCTGCCTTCCCTGGAGATAGAAATTTGTCACATAGGACCTCTTTAGGCAGATTTTCCAAAAGGAATGAGCCACCCACATCTTGCTGCAGATCAAGTTCATTTTTTCAGGGTGAATTTGCTGAAGGCACAGCTGATGCTATCTCTAAATTGGTGATGCAGGACTCATCCCATGATGCAGAGAGGTGGGAGAACACTCCTCTCCTTCAGTATATTTGAATTGTATTGTGAATTTTCATGAGATTTTACCCAGCTACGCCCAATAGATGTTCTGGCAGATTTCTGGACTTGTGCTAATGCTGTAGCACATGCAATACTTCATGCTAGACCTTAGCTGCAATCAGGATGCTTTGAAAGAATTAATCTGGCGGTCAGTAACTGCTAAATGAAGTGCATGCTAAAAGAATGATGAGCTAACTGACTGGAGCTCACAGCTTTTATGAGCTTCTCTAAATGCCTGTTTTCAGGTGAATTCAGCATCTCCTTGACATTTAAGGACTCCATTTATAATCAAATTATTTAACTCTAGTGGAAAGAAGCACTGGCCTCAATGGAAAAGCCATTTATAATTCCCCCACCCCTTGGAAAAAAAAAAAAAAAAAGCATTCAGGGTAAAACTGCAATTCCTATAATAAGTGAAGGATAAAAGAAATCTTTCAATGCAAATTAAGCACTGCAGGCTTTTAAAAATTATAGCAGAAACTTACAGCGCACAGCTGCTCACATCCTTATTTCCAATTTAGTAATCTGAAACGTGCCGAAGCATTAACGTCCCGGACAACACCGCAAACCTTTCAGAGATGGATACTTCCTACTGCTCGCGTTTCTGCAGGGCCAACAGGACCACATCCATCCTGGGATCCGTCTGCTGTTTGATTTTGGCCAAGTCACTGTAGAGATATACATTGCCCTCAAAAACTGGAAGTTACAGAGCAAAGGGGAAGAGCAGGGTCAGGTAGAAAACTAGACGTGCGACTTTGTACTCGCACACCAGGAAGAATATGTTGAGCTCCACGGGACTATAGCACTTCTGAAGGGATGGAAGTACATTTCGTATATCAGTAATAAAGCCTTTATATCACCGACGCTATTAAGTTCATTAACAAGGCTTTTGGACAAATGAAAGCAAGCAGCTTAGCAAGGCATTTTGCTCTGCAAGCCCTGGCTTCGTGGAGGTAACGTCCAGTTGAAACGCTCACTTAAAACTCTTTGCGCTGGCTTGAGGCCAAGCAAGGACCAAACCAGGGTTATCTTGCCAAAATTGTATTAGTCCCATTGTAGTCCACCTTTAGCTGGTTCCCAATTGTTCCCTCCCGGCTGCCTAAACTGAGGCGGCAAACTGTGTTATGCTTAAACATGATATTTAAACTGCATTGTTGTGTCAGTGGTGATGGGCTCTTTGTTGGAGATGACAGAAAAATCCCATTGTTTAGAGTTTTCCCAGACTCGGTGCTTAATACAATGCCTGAAAAGAGCAGGGTTGTTTAAACATTTGATAAAGAAAATCTGTTTCGAGATGGGCCTATCCTGTGAGTAAGGAGTGGATCAGCCCCCTGCTCCAAATCCTACCTTTATAAATTCACCATGTCGTTGCAATTTACTCCCCCAAAATCCTCAATCCCTGCATTTGGAAATGGGAAGCATCTGAAATGCAGCTGGAGACTGAAATAGTGTGCAAATCATCCAGTTCAAAGCAGTAGAGAAATTAATTTAGAATAGCTGTGAAATTTGCGAGTTATTTAGCAAATCGTGATGCTTTAGCAGAAATGCATGAAAAATTAAGATTTGCAACCGTGTGAGCATCTTTGGACTATTCAGTAATCTCTGTGCATTGCTTTATCTTTTCCTTCAGGATAAATACTTTAGATAGGCATTCTCAGAACAGTTACAATGCAAAAGCCCTTGCAACATCATCTGTTTTATCGATATTTTTATTCATTTACCTCGACCGTGCCCATAGCATGAACAACAAGGTCCTGATGGTGCAGCAGCAAACACCAGGACCATCATGTCTGTGTGTTGACGTGATTACACAAATATCTCAGGGAAGGCAGAGCTGTGCGGCAGTGGCAGTGCAAATCTGGAAGGACCCCCAGCAGCTTCAGCGAAGCTGCTCCCGATTTGTGCAGCCTTGCACCACAGCCTGTGATGTTTGTGTTCAGTGAATGGACACAAACAGGTGATGCTTTGCTTTTAATTAACCCACTCCTACCCCACGCTGTGTCTTGCTCTCAAGTAGTCCCCCTGCAGCTTTGTGTTAATTCCTGCCTCTCTGTCGATTTCTAATGAATGATCCTCGCTCCTGTGAGTGTGGTGGTGTTTGGGCTTTGTGCTGTTGAAGACTCAGGGTTTGGGGGAAGGAGTGAACTCTAGGAGCACTGAATTTGATACACTGCTCTGGCAAATCCCCTTTCTTTGGGATGATAATGATGAACTTCATGTTGGTGCCTGTTGATGTGTTTTCCATTCATATTTTAATTGGAATTAAAGCCCCTATATCAGTTTTGAACTAGCTTCGGGGGGTTTCTCGCAAGACACTACTGCTGTTTGCCCTTGTAGCAAGCGTCATATGCCAGTTTGTGATCCTTCCTCACTGGTTAGAGTCACCAAGGACCTACAGGACTTCCTGAAACCATTTCACACACTTGCTGTTACGAACTGACCTGACTTGATCACAGACCCCTGCTACAAATTGATCACAATGACTGCTTTACTCGCAAGTCATCAGGCCAGAGTTAAGTTCCCCTGAACCTGGCGTCTCCTCCACTTGGCATCTTTTATTTACAGAGTAATGCTGCGCCAGGAAGGCTCAGTGCACTCACCAAAAGATGTGAAATATCTCCAACCTGGAGTTCAGATTATGGGCTTCAAGTGAGCGGTTTTCAGCTGTCCCATTGGGACACAAGAGGAAATGCTCAGTTTCAGTTTCAAGCAAAAGTATGAGCTGAGCTAGAATTATTTATTCATGCATTAGAGAAGGATATCTCAGTTTTTTTCTTCCTCTCAAAGGGTTTTCTTTTCCAGCAACATGTTTTCATGCATGTCTAGGAAGCAGAAACTGAAGAGAAAGCTTTTCAAGAGGAACAAATTACCTGCAGTTTCTCCTGTTTTTTTGGAACTCCATGTGAAGGACCAAAGCTGCATCTTATTTTTCAGAAGGCAGGTGCCCACTGCATTTTCCACTTAACCTCAGTGCAGCCAGATTTATTTATTCAGTCTTGAAAATCTCAGGCTGCCCTTTTGCTAGGCACCAAAGGGCTATTTTCAGCATCGTCTGGAACCAGTGTCAGCACTGTCTTTAACTTTTTAAAGCTAAAGCAGGAATGAATTCAGCCCCACCTTTGCTCTAAGCTGGCTAGGTGCAAGGAAGGTCCAGTCTGCATGCAATACGGCTGCCTTAGCAGAGTGCTGGGCCTGAGCTAATACCCTTCTCTGCATGCCTTGGAAACAACCTTGTGACCCAGCATCCAACCAACCCAGGTGGCAAGCAGAGCAAACACCTGCATACATTGAAGCAGTCACAGCCTCACCCCATTGATTTCCAATGAAATGTCAGCTCCTTGTTGCCAAAATTGCTACCAAAATGCCTTACAGGTTCCTAGATCACACAGAGGTATTGCATAATGTTTTGATGAGATTCTTCCTTGCTGGAGAGGCAGGAGTGGCCCTGAGATAAAAGCAAGCACTTCCCAAGACTCTGATTCTAAGTGTCATTTTTCCATTTAGGAAAGCCTTTCCTCTTTTTCTTCTTCTTCTTTTTTTTTTTTCTTTTTTCTTTAATTTTATTTCCAGCCTATGAAGAAGATAACAAAGGATGGTATGTCCCCAGAGCATGCTCTGATGTGTCACTGTGGATGCCAATCCCCACAGACACTCCCGATGTTATTAATTTTTAAAACAAACTTGCTGATTGAGGTTCTGACTGCCTTTAAATTGTCTCTACAAGGAGACTGTGTACTAATTAACCCACAGAAACAATCAATGATGTACCTTTTTCAAGTTTCAGGGTGATTAGAATATGAAAATGAAGAGCACAATGGTGCAGATGTTTTAAAATCACAGCAGACAGCAATTAGTGACATGGGAACCAGCTGCTTATCTCTCCAGATAAAGCCTCTTAATAGGGAATTACACTTGAGGAGCCATTACACAGATGGATCTGCGAATGATTTAAAGAGGGGGCGTTGTAGTATTAACTTTGATTTGCAAGCCAGATTCCTGACAAGCTGTGTGTTACCTCTGGAAGAAAGGTGCATTTAGAGCAGGAGGGTACCACGCTCTGTAAGCAGCCAGACTTTTTTTCAGGTGATGGGTTTCTCTAAGTGTGTGTTTTTTTATTATTATTTCAATTTTGTTAATTTTTCTATAGATTAGTTTGGATTTTTATTATTATTATTTTATTAAGTCCTTGATTTAGTTATGGTATCTCCTCCTGCTTTGGGACTGAAAGCCTGGAAGCAGCATGTAGATTTGGAGAGAAGCTCAGAGGGAACGGGGAGGCAGAGTGAGACATTTAGTAGTTAAATTAAGAGTCCCAGAGGAATGGATTCTGCCACTGGGTACTGCTTGCAGAGTAGGGTGTCATTCATCAGGGGACTGATATAATATGTCTCTCCTTTTCATGTGCAAGGGCTGAATGCCAGAATAAAACTGTAAAGAGGAGTCAGCATATCTGCAAGTGCAGAGATACACAGGTCTGTCAAGGCAGGTGAAAAAAACAGTGTCATCTCCTCTGGTAAATGGGATGTATCCTGCTTGTAGGTCTGCCCACAACTGCCTGAGCTGAGGACTGAAACTCTTGAGCTTGTCACTAAAACCATTTCACTAATGATAAGAGGATTCATACTTTGTTTTTTTAGTCTAAGGCTTAGCATATACTGGATCATGTTGCTCAAACTCCTTTGCAGTTACAAAAACTACTAGCTTTCATATGTGTTTTTTCCTTTCTTTAAAGGAAAGATGGGATTATTACCCACTAAACACTTCCTGTAAACTGAATGTCAAGAGAAATATTGACAAAGTTTGGTGAGAAGTGATAAAATTACATGGGTTAAATTATAATTCTTTCACAACAGACGAGGGAGCAGGGTCCTGGACCAGAATGGCTAGCTGCTGAAGAAAATCTCTTTCAATAAAACAGCAAACTACAAATAGAAGCAGGCGCTAAGTTTGAAGTGTTTTTAGGGTATCATAAACCAAAAAGTAAATAAAGGTAAATCTTTCCGTTTTCATGAAAAAGCCTACTATTCTTGGTGCTGGTCTCAGCTCTGCTGCCATAGGAACTCTATTCAAGTCAACAGCCCCTTGCCAAGACCTATAGAGCTGTAGTATATTACTCGCTCACCAATGAATAAAATAATGAATTTCTGTGAAAGGCACCAAGATACAGGTTTCTGAAGAGCCCTGTTCACTCTCACCCTACTGACAGATCTGGTATCCTCCACTAGCTCATCTCAGGGGTTAGGTACGCTCAGCTGGGGATTGTTTGCTTCTTACCCAGCAGGGCAAGTTGAAACCTAAACATTAAGACTGATGGGATCAGACAGCAACCCAGAAGGATACACCATGGATAAAATAGACTTTGCTGCATTACTTTCAACCAACTTGCCAGTGCTTTTAAGTAGACAGTCCCCACTATTCATTCCAGCCAGTGAAACACAACCTGCTGCATGATCTCTGGTTACTGTGCTGCAGAAGAATTATTTTGGGGTGACATGGATGTGTCTGGCAGGGGAGAGTGAATAGTAAATATTATACTGGAAGAAGTAGCATGAGGAAGACCCAGTGGACTGTTATGTGCTTCGGCAGATATGTAGTTTTGACATCCCACTTAGGAAAGGAGTTGGACTCGATGATCCTTGTGGGTCCCTTCCAACTCGGAATATTCTATGATTCTATGAAAGGAAGTCCCCTGATCCCTCAGACTGGTTGTTTTTGAAACCTTGTTGAAATCGGAGTGATTATCTATGTGGTTAAATGCCTCCAGAGCTGGCACCTTTGACAGAGGCATATCTTTCTCATGAATTGTAAGATAGATGTTGTGGTGGCCTGTGGTGCTGGAGTATTGACAAGACTATCATTAGGGATATGTTGGAAGTTGCATCATCATTTTATAATGTGCGGGACAAGGAAATGAGGCTGGAGGAGCCAACTTATAAATCAGCACTCATCTCTGATATAAGCTGGCTTCTCAGTTCTGAGCCCTTAGTAACGGCCTTTAAACGTAGATCAGAGATCTCTGCTCCTTTTAAACCAGAGATCTCCATGTGTGGCGTGCATTCGGAGGGACCAAGGTGTTGCCAGCGTGTGATGTTGTCCCTTACTGCTGTAAGCCTCTCTTGTTGCAAATGAAATTGTTCAGGTCGACATTTAGTTTTGCAGCTCTGTGTTTTGGAAATAACATGAGGGGAAGGAGGTGCTTTGATGGCAGCCACAAGGCCGGGGTCTCTGCAGAAGCAGCCTGGCCCTGCCTGGGTGCAGGCCTCAGGGGCCAGGAGAGGCCTCAGACCCCATTTCCAGGCTTTTTCCATGTCAAAAATCATGGTACATTGGGAAGAGGATGCTTTCTGTGAGGCATGGCAAGCTATTAAACCTCATCCCAAGGACGTGGAAGCAGGCAGGCTGCATTTTCTCTCGCTTTTTACTAAAGGAGGACATTGGTGTTGTGCTCCAGGAGCTGTGCGGCCCTGGGCCGCTGCGTGCTGTGTGGCTCACACGTGGGAGGCCGCTGCGAGGAGGAGGAGGAGGCGGAGGAACTGGTTCATTCCCTGAGGTCTGTTTATGCTTTCGGCTCTTTTCTCAGGCTGAAAAAAACGGGTGTCACTCGCCCGCGACATCTGCAGCTCCACCGCAGCTGCGTGCTTTCATTTTCTCACTCCACAATTCCTGGAAATCTCTGCTTTCCCCAAGCATAGCTGGTCCATATGCACGACAGCTGAGCTATCCACAGGATTTAAGAGTCCCCGATTACTCCTCAGACGATGGACTAGAACAGCTTTGTCGTTACTGCCTATTCCAGAAAGGCCACATGCCCATTTTTATATGCACACTAAGGATATATCAATATCAATTTGCTGATAACACGCATGTTTATTGGTCACTAAATAACATACGGTGGGCTTGGGCTGTTTAGCACCTTTCAAATCCCTCTGAACTTGCCCCAAACTGGGGACACCTTGTTTCCCAGAAAACTAAGTTTGAAGGAGCTCAGAACCCTGTTATGATGACCCCAAAATCTCTGTGGCAAACACCCCAAGCAGGGATCTAATGAAAGACTGCTGATAGAAACTTAATTGTAACAGCGTGTTTGCAGAAACATGAGACACTTAGCAGTTGTTTTCTATTGTTCTTTCCTTGGTTACGCATTTATTTTAAGTCTCTCATCATTTATTTGGAATTCAGAACGGTGTCATTACAGTTTGCTAAGAACAGTTGTTTGTAGTAGTAGGTGTACAAAATCAGTTGCACAGTTTGGTCCAGAGCTTTACAAAATATAGCACCTAAATTTGACAGGAGAAAACAAATGGCTAGAAGAGGTCAGTTACGGAAAGTAAAATGTTTTTTTTTGTTTCCTTTAATACACTTTTGAAAAAGTTACAGAGATAACAAATATAATTTCTTTATCTGAAGGAGGCCTACCAAGAAAAAAAGTAGACTTTCTTTTTCTCTTCAACATAATTCTGCCCTCACTGTTACCCCACAGTTTGAAAGGCTGCTGTTGGATTAGAAATCTTATTGAAAATATCTCTTGCCAACAATGCAAATAGCAGATTATTAAAATGGAAAAAGAATAATGCAAATCTTGAACCTGCCAAGTGTACCTGACACACTTGATGCTATGCTTATCATTTTTAAGCACTGATTTTGTGGGGATGACTTCTATATGGAAATTAAAGCAAGTAAATCTTTGCAGATTTTTGCTTCACGGGGAAGTGAACTCATGGGTTTTCCTCTTGTTTGTTGTAACTTCCTAGATAATTCTGTATTCTTGTTTACAACAATGGACTTAATTCTGATCATCAGGTTCTGCAAGGGATTATTTTTAAGGAAAAAGGGATTCTCACCAGGAGGCTGAGTTACACCATTCATCCATTGAAAAGGAACATTTCACTTGTGTTCTAAATTAAAAATCAATAGAAGATGTTTCCTCAGTAATTTAGCATTTATGGAAATATTTCCATTGTTTTTAGAATGGGAAAACAAAACAAAACTTGTTTACAGTGCATGAATCTGAAAGCAAATTTGACTGAAATATAAGTATAAAGGCTCCTAAACCTTATGAGGACCTCAGCTTAGAGGAGTTGTCATTTAGTACAACTAACATTTAGTACAACTGAAGAGCTGCATCCAGTGGTTATGACTGGACAGTTAAACTAACTTTTTTTTCCTATTTTTGTTTTCTTCTACCTTCCAGGTATATGACAGGCCACAAAAACATTCTGCTCTGCACTATGATCCAGGCCTCCAACAAGACTTCACCGGTGACACCTTAAAATCAAAGCACCAGCAGAAAAGTAGCAACCAGCACCATCTTGACTGGTCATCAAGCTCTGATACTGGATCCACTTCTCAAAGTTGCTTCATCAACACAGAACCCAGTCGAGAAGCAGTTAGTGCCACCAAGGTCACCGCTCCAGAGCCAGGAGTTTCCTTCAGTAAATCCCAAGCAAAGAAGTCCTGTGCCAGCAGCACGTGGGGGCAGCTCTCGGCCAGCAGCAAAGAGCTTGCAATTTGCAGCGCAGTCCCATCACCCAACAACATCAGTACGGCCGGCCAGCCGAGCAGCGCTTCTGAGTGCAACGGGCTGTTGCCTCTTGGTGATCAAGAGGGAGGTGTGCAGCTGGAGGCCTCCGATCAGCCTGCTGGGGGTACAAAGAAGAAGTCTAGCAAAAAGGACTTGATAACTCAAACCATCCAAACCACAGACATCGAATGGGTGAAGAGCGCTCAGAAAGCGTTTGATAGCAAATCCCATGACAGCATGGAAGGAAAAAAGGAGTCTTACTCGATGGACACTGTGTTAGATGCATCACCCTCGAAGCAGAATCCCACTTCTGCTAGCAGTTGTGAAAGTGACACCAGTCACGTACGAATTACTATCCCAATAAAGTCTTCGACAACAGATACAACTGGCCACAAAAGGAAAAAAAGGCAATCTACAAAATCTTCCATGGAAAAAACTATCCAGGAGAAAAGCCTGCCTTCTGGACTTGCTATGAGCAGTGAAGTAGCAAACAGGACTAGCTCTCAGTTAGAGGCGAGCAAAAAAGATCTTCGAGCCACAAAGCCAGGGAAAGTGATGGAAAATGAGTCACCCTTAGTAGCTATTGACAGCAGTGTGCTTACTGACAAAGCTTCCCCCAACAGTGCCACTAGACTCAGAAAATCTGTAGCTGTGACATCCACTCTACTATCCACCGATCTTCCCACAGCTAGCAAATTATCTGAGGTCCAGCACCCCAAACTTGCAGCTAAGCGGCGATGGACCTGCAGCAAACCTAAATCTATCCTTCGGGAGACCTCCATGACAGCATCTGAGAAGCTGATGGTGGAGCCTCCTTCAGCCTATCCCATCACACCATCCAGCCCTCTGTATACCAATACAGACAGTCTTACTGTGATCACACCTGTCAAGAAAAAAAGAGGACGACCAAAGAAACAGCCTTTGCTCACTGTTGAAACCATTCATGAGGGAACCTCCACCAGCCCAGTGAGTCCAATCAATCGTGAATTTCCAGGAACAAAGAAAAGGAAGAGGAGACGGAATCTGGCCAAGTTGGCCCAGATGGTCCCAGGAGAGGACAAGTCCATCAGTGAACTCAAGTTTCACAAAAAGGTCGGGAAGCTTGGGGTCTTGGATAAGAAGACTATCAAGACCATTAATAAGATGAAGACCCTCAAGAGGAAGAATATTCTCAATCAGATCTTGTCCTCCTGCTCCAGCAGCATAGCTCTGAAAGCAAAAGTCCAGCCACCATCTAGTGCTGGGCCAACAACCATTGATGCCAGACTAGGGAAGCAGATCAATGTCAGCAAGAGGGGGACTATCTACATTGGTAAAAAACGGGGCAGGAAGCCAAGAGCAGAGCTGCAGCCTCAAACAGAAGAACCTAAGACAGCCATCAAGCACTCAAGGCCTGTTTCCAGCCAGCCAGAAAACCCAGCAGTGCCTTCCAACCTGCAGTCACTTGTGGCATCGTCACCAGCAGCTATTCATCCGCTTTCGACACAGTTAGTGGGGACTAATGGCAACCTTAGCCCTGCAAGCACTGAAACAAATTTTTCAGAGTTAAAAACTATGCCAAATCTTCAACCTATCAGTGCTCTTCCTACAAAAACCCAGAAAGGAATGCACAGTGGAACTTGGAAGCTGTCTCCACCCAGGTTAATGGCTAATTCACCTTCCCACCTCTGTGAAATAGGTTCTCTGAAAGAAGTCACGCTGTCGCCGGTGAGCGAGTCTCACAGTGAGGAAACCATACCAAGCGACAGTGGGATAGGTACAGACAACAACAGCACTTCTGACCAAGCCGAGAAAAGCTCGGAATCCCGCCGGAGATACTCCTTTGATTTCTGCACCCTGGACAATCCAGAGGCTATCCCATCCGACACCAGCACAAAGAACAGGCATGGTCACCGGCAGAAACATCTCATTGTGGATAACTTTCTCTCTCATGAGAGCATTAAAAAGCCAAAGCACAAGAGGAAAAGGAAAAGCCTGCAGAACAGAGATGACCTCCAGTTTCTGGCAGACCTTGAGGAACTTATCAATAAGTTTCAAGTGTTCAGGATTTCCCATCGAAGTTACACATTTTATCATGAAAATCCATATCCCAGCATCTTCAGGATTAATTTTGATCACTACTACCCTGTGCCATATATCCAGTATGACCCATTGCTCTATCTTCGCAGGACCTCTGACATGAAGTCTAAGAAGAAGCGTGGTAGACCTGCCAAAACCAATGACACCATGACAAAGGTGCCTTTTTTACAAGGGTTCGGTTACCCTATTCCCAGTGGGAGTTACTATGCACCCTATGGAATGCCTTACACATCAATGCCTATGATGAATCTTGGTTACTATGGTCAGTATCCAGCTCCTTTGTACCTGTCTCACACGCTCGGAGCGGCTTCCCCATTTATGAGACCTACCGTGCCCCCACCCCAATTCCATGCAAGCTCTCATATGAAGATGTCCACCACTGCCAAGCATAAAACAAAACACGGAGTGCACCTACAAACCCCTGTGGGAATGGGCCTTGGAGACATGCAGTCCTCTTTGGCTCCTCCAAAGGTTGGAGGAACAAGCCTTTCAAGTGGCCGACTTCACAAAAGGAAACACAAACATAAGCACAAGCATAAGGATGAGCGGATACTGGGGACGCATGAAGATCTGAGTGGTCTCTTTGCTAGCAAGTCCACTGGCTTCTCCAGCCACACAATCAATGAAAGGCTAAGTGGCTCAGATAAAGATCTCTCCTTGCTTAATGAGAAAAGCAAGCATAAGGAGAAGCAGAAGCACCAGCATTGTGAAACTGGACACAAAGGCTCAAAGAGTAATTTCGAAGTGGATACGCTGTCTACGTTATCACTTTCTGATGCCCAGCAGTGGACGCAGAGTAAAGATAAAAGTGACTCAAGCAATGATCCCATTGACTCTTGCACAAAGAGATACTCTGGTAATACTGAGAGTAATGCAAGATCAGAGTCCCTGGACATGTTTGGTGAAATGAATTCCTCAAGTGAGAAGCGGGACAACGATGCAAGTGGGAATAAAAGAAGAAGCTTTGAAGGGTTTGGAACTTACAGGGAAAAGGACATTCAGCCCTTCAGGACAAATAGGAAGGACAGAAGTACTTATGATTCTTCGGCCTCTTCAGGTAAGCTCTGATTTATTCTATTTTATTTTACTGCGTTTTAATTTTAATGCTGAACAGAGGGACTTGCTGCTTCCAACAACTATGTTTGAATCACTAACTTCTCTGGCTTTTTGTAATCAAATCCCATTTTGATCACATGTTAAGCTGAAACCTTTAGAAGTATTTGAGTTGTTACCCAGAATTTTCATAAATATTTCTCTTGCTTTTGCATATTTATCCTAGCTTGTTGCACTTCCTCCAAAAATCTAGCCATTGCATTCTGCAACAGCAGCAATTGCAATGCCTGTTGGAAAAGCAGGCATCCCTCTTACTGGGATCCGATGTCTCAGGGTGGTCATCGTTGCCCAGCCTTTGGGAGTGCAGCCACAGTACTGAGCAGAGAGCATGCAGAGAGCTGCACTCTGGCCCACAAAATGTACAAAATGGCTGGGCAAGATGCATCTGACAGCGTGGAGCTGGGTCGATGTCCCACAGCTGGTGTGGTGTCCTGCTGATCCAGGGGGACCCATCACAGCGATGGTAGTGCTGAATATACGGAGGCCCTGGGTGCAATCCTTGTGTAAATCTGTCACTTACAGTCGGCAGGTGCGGTGTAAGGTAATTATCCTGAGCATCAAGTGGCTGTGGGAGGGACTGGTGTCATCGAAACAATAAACCCTAGCTGAATGACTCTGAAGAGTTTGAGGATGCATGACTTGGAAATATAAGCTGGGTATATAGGGAGGGAGGAAGCTCTTTCGGATGCTAAGGACATCTGCTCCTCTCCCGCAGAGCTGGGGGAAAGGAATCTGAATCTTGTCTGAAAGACTGAATTGTACTTTACAATAGGGAGCTGCCTTCGTGATGACACAGAGGCAGGTGTTTTGCTGCAATGTAAATGATTTTAGCTTGGGAGCAGGCCCAGAGCTCCTGCACCATCAGATATTTATCACAAAGCAGATTTCACACTTGGTTCTGGAGAAGGGTGAGCTTTACTGGACCAACCAGCAATGGATGAGATTCTGATGTGCTAAAAAAGAGCTTCAAAGAAACATAATTCATAGCCTCCAAAAAGAAAAGAGACTCAGCAGAGAACACAGAGCAGAGAATTTATATAACCTGCCAATGTGAGGCTCTTAAGTTTTTTATTGACTTGTAGCTGATTGAGATCCAAAGACTGCTCATACTTAAGCCACCTAGACATTTCCATTTCCTTCACTGAGACCAGGATCTGGGCTATTATAATGAAAAGCAGTCTAAAATGAGAGCTTATCCTATGAAAACATTCCCATTCAGGATATCATATTATATCAGACCAGTTGTGACACCCAGAAATAAGACACTTGGGAATGTTGGAAAGAGACTGAATTCAGTCCCTGGCTACATCAGGGTTGCTGTACGCCCATCACATAACAAAATTATTCTGCAGCAAGCACTGTGGTGGCCATTGCAGTAAGGAAGCTGTGTCCCAGCAAACAAGAGTTAAAAGTCTTCAGAATTTTTGACGAGGCTGTTTTGCAGTTGTCCACTGAAGGTTACTGATTTCACAGTTTGATAACAGTTGGATTTGTAGCCTCTTTGCCTTCTGAGAAGATGATGTTTGCTGAGCCTGTTTTTCCAATTTAATATATTTCACTTAGGCACAGCAGATTGTCAAGAAAAAAATTCTCAGCACTGGTGAACCCAAACGAGTTTCCAAATTAGGGACATAATCCCCACCAGGCTGATTTGGAAATAGAATTTGTTAAGAAAAAGTCTATTTCCTGTCATTTTCCTTCTGTTTATTGTCCAAGACAATAAAAACATAAGATGGAGTGGTAGAACTTGCAATAGGAGCTTCATCAAATTTGCTGTTTAAACTTTTAAAACTGGTTCTCATTTAAACTAGAATTATTATTTTTATTTTTGCTCTTCATGATTACAACTGCACATCATTCCCCATGACCTAATCCATCAAGGCACAGATTATGAACTGGTTTCTTCATTGTCAAGCCATTATTTAGATGGAAAAATCATCAGCAGTTAGCTAAGCAGAGCCAGCTAACCAGAGCCATACCTTGCATTACAAGAAAAAATACTAAAACTAAACAACTCTGCCAAGAAAGGCCTGGAGCCAAGGCTGCTCATTAAAGCCTAGGAACATCTGTCTGCTTATGACTGTCTAAGATCTCAGTGCAGCTTTTTTTCCACTCTGCCTTTGACCTTCACTGGGATTCCCAACAGAGGGCCATACTTGAGTCTAGCCATAGCTATTAACTGGTTTCTACTGAGGAGGGATTAAACTTTTCCATGATAACCTTGGCCTTCTTTCTCCTAATTCACCTTGCATTTCCCTGAGGTGGCTAAACAGGGATTGTCTAATCATAAAAATAAAAGCTAAAAGGGGGAAGGCACCCTGTGAGAAGACAGAGCTCTGTCCCAGGATCCAATTTCATAGCCTGATTGTTGTTGTCATTCAGTATTTGTCATCTTTCACAATTGGTTTCACAATATAAAAGTAATATATAACAGAGATAAGAGGAGACATCCTGAATATTCAGATGAAAGCTGGAAATAGATTTATATCGTAATTTCAGTCTTATCTTTACTGCATGGGCATTTTGGCATGCTCAGTGATGCCATTTGCAACTTCGTGGTATGTTGCTGGAGATGAAATATGGAGCAAAACCCACCCACACTGTGTAGAGAGATCTGTGATAAGAGTGATGAGAGGACCATTTAGTGCTCTTCAGCATTCAGGCATTGCAGTTAGCCTCACTGTAGCGTGCTGGTGCAGGTGCCCCTGTGTGGTTGTTTTTACTGTTATTACCTGTGTTATAACAGCACCTTTGGTGGCATTGGTCAGGCCTGTAGGCCTGACAGCAGAAGGTGATTCAGATCCTCCCTTGCCACAGCCTGTACTGTCACTCAGGCACATCCTAAAGAGATCTTTCCAGCTGTGTGCACTACGCGTTGGAGTTGACTCTCTCCTTCTGCTCTCCACAGCCAGATGTGCACCTCATGCATTTGGAAACGTCGGGGCCCCTCCGGCACTCTGTGACCTGAGGCGCTGTGCACAGCTGGATGGCTGATCCTTTCATCTGCTCTCCAGTTGATGCTAAAGCCCCAGGTGAGGGACCAAGGGAGAGGCCACAGACTGGTGACACAGCTGGGCTGGGGAGACTGAGAGCAGAGCTGTGTTTAAAAGAGGTCCTCATAGCAAATTCCTCATCTTGTCACGTCAGCCTGCTTCCCTTTCATATGTGGTGCTGAAGAAGAGGCTTGAATTGCTGCTGTGCAGTCTTAATGCTATAACTAGTGCCCTGGAAAAGAGTAGGAACTGTTGCCTTTCTGGGCTGCAAGCACACGCTGCTCGTTCATGTCGAGCTTTTTGTCCACCAGAACCCCCAGTCCTTCTCCGCAGGGCTGCTCTCAGTGAGTTCTTCTCCCAGTCTGTACTCATGCCTGGAATTGCCCCAACCCAGGTGCAGTACCCTGCACTTGGCCTTGTTAAACCTCTTTAGGTTCACGTGGGCCCACTTCTCAAGCTTGTCCAGGTCCCTTTGAATGTCATCCCTTCTGTTGTGTCAACTGCACCGCTCAGCTTGGTGTCACCTGCAGACTTGCTGAGGGTGCACTCAGTCCCACTGTTTATGTCATTGATAGAGATATTATACAAGCCAAGATTGTCTTGCTTGCATATTAAGCATCATGGCTGAAAGATCAGCTAATAAGTACATGGGTTTCATCAGATATAGCACAGATACCATGCACAGTAAATTTACAGGATTATAAAGTTAACTATATGCAGCTATTAGGAAGGTAGTAATCATCAGTCTTTGAATGCTGGATAGTTAGTATGGCAAACATGCTTTACAAATTAATGTTTAACTTACCTGCAAGCCCCCACACCTATTCCACCCCAAGGTCCAGCAGTGCTACAAGCTGGATTTCTTCTGGTTTGACCTTTCCTTCTCAGCTAGTCTGTATGGTGCTGGTTTAACTCTGAAGGAAGAAGTACCAGCTCTAGGCGAAGGATGGGCATCGCACAGTGAGTAGTGTTTGGCCTAACGCTTGAGGGGAGACGAGGGGCTGTGCCATGTGCGCGTACGTATGTAAACCACATTCAGTAAATGCACAACTGTATGCTGTATGTATCTTTATCTTGAAAGTGTCCTTGTTCCTGTTAAAAAGCCTTACACTGGATGATTAAACTTCCAAAGGGAGAGTAGGAGGAAGCTGGAACAAGGAAGGAGAAGTGACAATCAAGCAGATGAACAGCATTCGTCTGATGTCAGTACAAACACACATACAAGTAACCGTGCTCTGCTGAGGAGTGCCATTTATCAGATGAGATTTCTTCCCTGACAAAACTCCCCTCCGTGGCTCAGTTTTCTGCTGGAATGGGCCATTTCCACGCAGCACAGAATAAATGCCTGGTCATCCTCTCTCAGAAGTCAAATGCATTGTTGTGATTTAAAACAGGACTTGCTATGAGCAAAAACAAATATGGTGAAATGTTGGCAAACCCACCATGAGGGTTTTGTTGTTGCTGTTGAAGAAACAGCATATGCACTTCTAGACCATTATCATGAAGCCTTAATCACCCAATGTTTTACTGCTTTTTAGTAGTGGGTAAACTTATTTCTTCTGAATTTATGTGGAAGACCCGGACAAATAAGATTAGTCACCTGCCATATTAATCAAACTTTGCTGATTTTTGTATACTATTTTCCATGAATAATATTTTTATAGTTGCAGAATTACAGGGTTGGTTCATTATTCTGTAGCGAATACGTTATTTCAGGAACGGTGGAAACACAGGTCCAGCACTATATCTGATGAAAGTTTTCTCATTTGACCATCTTAGAGACATGATATGAATGTCTATGGTGACCAGGTCTTGCAAATATACTCGTGGATGCACCTTTACATACTGGAACAACTGAGGAGAAGGGACAATTGGGTGAACGAACAACGTTCATCTAATATCAATTCAACCACATGTGTAAGTCACCTTGCTTTCTTCAGTAGCGACATCTGACTCGATGGGACCTAGGCGTCACATGGCAGCGTGTGCACAGATGCAGAGGAGCGGGCTTTGGAGACCCATCTTACATATCATAGTTTTCTCAGGTGACTCCAGAAAATCTCTAAACAGGAGGAAAGCTCAGCACCTGTCTGGGAAAGAGGGATAAAAGCAGTATCCTGATGCAGAGAGCCATGGTGAGTACTTGAAGTGGATGGGAGAAGAGCCAGACGTGAGCTTCGCTTGCCAGGGCCGTATGGAGCGTACGTCACCCTCCCTTTTCCCAGCTCTGCCTCTGCCATGGTTTCCTCTGACACCCCAGGTTCCTGCATAGCTTCAGGCAGCCACAACAGCTTTCCAGCCCCAGTGTCAGTGGGGGGTTGTCCCCTCCCTGCGTCCTGTGGTGAGGGACAGGCACTGTATGGTTACAGGGTGAGTGTTTATACCATCTGCCCCATAAAACCCAGCATCGGAGCTTTACAAAATCCCATTATTTGTAAATACAATTACATTCATAAAAACATCTGTTTGGGCCCCTGGATGCTTATGCATACAACCAAAACTACTGAAATGGCCTCCGCAAGTGCTGTCCGGCCCCCTTAGGAGAGCTGTCCTTCTTGTTGTGTTCTCCAGGCCTGGGGAGAGGAGGCCAAGCTGGTGTGGCTGTTGCTCCACCCTGCCCTCGGCGGTTCCTAGAGGCAGGGGCTGTTGAGGGAAAACAAGAATGATGGGGAAAACACGTCAAAGCGTTCCTTGAAAGTGTTTTGACCAAGGCATTTGAAATACAGTGGGGTTTGTTGTTGTTTAACGCTACCGCTTGCTTACTGTGTTGCTTCCAATGTTTGCACTGACCAAGGAGAGAAGAAACAAGAGGGAAGCTGAAGTGGGAGAGGGAGCTGGAGTATTTACCACCCAACCAATCTTTTATTTCCTCTCTTAATGATTGTATGTTTATTGCGCTGCCTGAGGCTCGGTACAAAGTCTTTTGGACCAGTGATGAATTAATCAAATTAAACGCTGTGACCCCTTTGCTTTCTGGGAGTGTTACAAGCCTCCCAGCACCCTGCCTAATTTCTGCCTCTCGCTTTGCTCTCTGTCCAACAGTCAAGCAGTTCTTCCTTTGCAACTTGGCGGCTCCCAGCTATTTATCTTCGCTCTTTCTGGCCAATGCCAGAATGTCTTGTTTGAAGTTTTTATTTAGACCACTGCTGGTTTATGGAATTGTGCAGATTCCACGTTGGGTGTGCAGCAGCTTCACGTCAGACACAATTGGCTTCTGCTGGGCTCTTGGCTTTAAAAGGCAATAAAGAATCACGGCCTGATTCTCTTCTCGTCCCCGCATAAATCAAACGTCTGTCCGCTGAAGTCGGTGAAGTTGACTTCAGCCTCAAAGGAGAGGAGTTTCTGTTGAGGCGGAATGCGGGTGTGGGGCTGGGAAGAGTCCCGTTGGTGGGCAGAGTCCGTGCGGCAGTGCTCTACCTGCCCCGTGCCGCGGGACCTGCTGCAGCCAGCCCCAGGTATTCAGAGCCCGCCTGGATGCGACCCTGTGCACCGTGCTCTGGGTGACCCTGCTGGCAGCGGGGTTGGACGGGGTGGTCTCCTGACGTCCCTTCCAACCTCAACCATTCTGTGATTTTGTTAGCTTGGAAGGAGAGGACGGGTTAGGATTTTGACAGTGGGTACTTGATTAAGTCACAGGTTTAAGAAGAGTTAGGAGAAAGATGTGTTATAGCTCTGGCCTACACCCAGTACAAAAGCATATTTCTTGCTCGAAGGCACTGATAGTCCAAGTACAAGGCAAGAGGTCTGTTCAGATGCACGGAGGAAGTAAAACAAAGCAATTGGTGTATCTTCACTGTTAACCTGCCTGTCACTGGTACAAATCTGGGCATAGGAAGAGCTGAGCTCAAGACATCTGCCAGTGAGTTGGATCCTAATGCTCTTGGAGTGACCTGCAGCCCATCCAGCCCAGCTGCAAATGTGAGAGCTGGGGTCTGGGACCTCCCGAGCATGCTCTGGGGAGGCTTTTCTGTTCCCACCACCTACCAAGAGTTTATATTCATCTCTCACAGCAAAGGAAAGCTGAAGGAGCATTATCCTAGTTGTCTTCAACTACCGGATTGCAGTAATGATGCCAAACAAGAAAAGCAGCAGAATGCCTTGTTGTAAGGTTTCACCAAGAAGGAAGTCAGAATAATTCCCCTATAGATCAAGGCTTGAGGACGTTGACTGTGCATGGAGGAGTTTTTAAGATGCAAGGATTCATAACAGGGATCAGTAGTGATCGGTCACTGAAAACATGCAGCTGGGTAGGAACACCCAGGGGCTTTTGCAGCAGCACTGAGCCTGACCAAACTTCTGCATGGGGCAGCAGTGAGTGCAGGAGGCTTCAGAGCGCGTGCAATGCCGAGTTAACTGTCAAGCAAGGGCAGGGCTGGATGGCTCGGAGGGATTTGCTAATGAGCGATCAAGGCGTGGGTCACTGGTTGAAATTTAATCTGCAAGAACAGTGACAGAAAATCAAATAAAACTGCTGACGTCAGAGTGATGCTGCAGCAGCAGTTAAAGCGTTGCTGGTGCCTCGTGCAGCACACGCAGGCAGCTCAAATAAACTGGGAGCAAACTGTGAAGAACTTGCCTGGCTGATCCCAACTGCGCAGTATGGCACACCAAGTTTTATCGGGTCTGGCGGTAACTCGCAGCTCTTAGTGCAGTTGTTTGCGAATGACATCGGCATATCTGATAGCAGACTCTGACCCAAATCCGGTGTTACATACCACTAGAAGCAGGGTGATGGAGACATCTAGGTAGGCTTTGCTCGGTGGTATCCCAGTATGTGAATCAGCAGCGTGCCACTGAGGAGGTGAGCGCAGCAGGCTGCACTCTGGTGATGGAGATTTTTGCTGTCAGGTCCCATGCTGGGACCAGCAGTGATGAATGGCTTTGCCATTCCCGGGCTGCTTGGCTCTCTCCTTGAGATGATTCAGTGGTTTCACCATCGCTTTCTTAGGGCTGGGGAAAGCTCACGTTGCCAAGGCTATGAAACCAGCTCTTATTCTTTTCATGGCTGCCAGAGGGAAGGCTGGGGACCGGAGGGACCAAGGGCACGAGATGCCCTCAGCATTGGTAGCAGTAATGCGCGCGGGGCTCGGCACACTGGGGCAGTCAGGCTTGTGCTGATGCTCCTCACGCTGGCAGAAAGGAGACTTTACTCACCCATGCTGTGGCTCCTCAATTAACTCTTTCCCTGCCTGAAAGATCACCCTGACTTCTACCCCACTGATGTGTTTGTTGTCCTTTTCACTGATTTTTTAGGAGCCACTCGGTGGTCCTTCCTCTGAGGATACGAGGTCTCTCCAAATGGCACAGAGCTGCCATTTCAGCTCTGTGCCTTTGGCCTTTCTTGCTTCTGGTGTAGGCAGGGAAGGGAGCAACAGTCAGCATTGTTTTCTGTGCCAGCTGTGATTAGTTGGCATGAGAGCACTTAGGTAAGCTGACACAAGCTTTGAGTTGCTTGGTTTGCTTAAAAAAAGAAAGGAAAACTTCCCTGGACTTCTCTAGGATCTCTTTGCTGCCTGAAGTCCAGTCTGCACCGCTAAAAGCTTGGGCTCATCCCAGGACTGGGACGTGTTTAGTTGCAGAATATTTGTCCTTCTGATATTTATTTATTTCCTATTAAAAAAAAAATAACTCTGGGAGAGCAAGAAGTTCAAAACGTAGTTAAACTCCAGATTCATGCACATTTCCTGTTTTGCTTCTTAACAAAACCTCAAAACCACTTTGAACAAGTTTCCCACCTCAGCTGAGGGTGGAGTTGTGCACGCCCCACACATGGCCCCAAGAAGGGCACCCCAGGGCAGTAGCACCTCTCCCTTGGCACGGTGGGGCCGCAGTTGCTGCTAGCAGGGCAGTCAATACGTGCGCCTGTGCATGAGTGCCCAGAAGCACTCCTGACTCAGCCAAGTACGCTGGAAAACGTTAACTTTCCTATTTCCAACAGAACAGACTGAGCGGTAGAGATGTGGCAGAACAGAAACTGGAGGCATTTGTTAATGGGATGCCTCTCCGAGGTGCTCAGCATATATCGGCTGTTGTCGGATGCTGGGCGATCTTTTGCAATTTCATTGATTTGATCTGGTGAGACAGCATCTTGGTAAATCAGAAGAGCAGAGAAATCTATTGCACTGAAATTAATGGTTGTTGCCCGATCTCCTGTTAAATGAATTCGCTGCAATCTGAAGCAATGCATGCGTTTTGCAAACCCAGCATTCTTTGGCTCCTGCAGTGCATCATGACATTACTTTAGGCAGTAAGGAAGATCGTATGTGTGATATGGTGTGCTGTGGTAGATAGTCAAGCAGCTAGATGCCTGGGAACTCTGGATAGAGCTGTGGCATTTGGGCGTGTAATTCTAAGTAACAATAAGCAGTGCTTAACATTTCCTCCCACACTAGAAGCATACCCATTAAGAGTTTAGCCAAGTCAGCTCTGCAAGTCCTTGCATAAAAGGACAACTGCTAAAACACTAATAAGAGCCACTCTTAAGTTAAGGAGTGGGTAGAGCAGGATGCGTTAACACAAATTCTCCTTCTCTACTGCTAATCGGGAGGGAGTCTTGCTGAGATTAAAGGAACCCCTAGCAGGTAAAAATGATAATAAATCAGGCTCGAGCCCAGATTAAGGACTCCCGAATCTTTTTCTCAGCTCTGCATCTTGGAGGCTGCACAGTCTGAACAAGTCAGTGGATGTGATTTAGACCATCCATGAGTCTACTGAAGTCCACACGTGAGTGAATTGGATATGTCTAAGTCCCAAGGGATGGCTCAGTCTGTTTCATCTGAAGTAACACTCACATCCCAGAGAAACCGAGCGTGTATGTGAATCTGGACCACGCATTTCGGACTTAAGAGTAAGCACGTAAGCATAAGGCTTCACGTGTGTTCAGTGGCTGAAAGCTCAAAGCAGCTAGGTGTGCAGCTCCCAGCGGTCCATCACGACTCACAAGTCGTGGCGGTGAAGAGCTGCTAATATTTCCCCAGGGACTGAAAAGGGCCCACTTCACTGAGTCACAGTCTGGCCAGAACCACTGGTTTTAAGTGATGTTCAGCTAGCACAAAACACCTCAGCAAGCAAAATTTGGGGCATATTTATACTGTTTTTGTGGGCCAAATCAGAAAGAGAGTCTATGCCTCTGGACTGCTTGTTACAGGCTGGCTTGTGTTCACACAGCTGAGAGCTGGGAGTGTCTGGAGTGGACAGCCCAAGCCATGCTGTGCAGTGCTTGATCCTGATCTCCGCTGGGCAATGTCTCTCTTCAATTTTATTTATGTATTTGTTTATTTGTTTCTAAAATAGATGCCATAATAGGGGCCCTTCTGCAGCCACCCACTTCTGCTTCCTTTGTGCTCTGGGAAGTGACCAGAGGGATACTGGCGGTTTGGAGACTTCAGGCTAGCGTTGCAATATTGCACCAGGTGAAGAGCCAAGGTTGTGTGGCGCATGTCTGTGCTGTGCCTGCAGCAGAGCCTGGAGCACGCTGTCCTCTTGGCCATGCCCAGCTTTCCCCTCGGATGGAGCACATGGCTCCCTAATGGCCAGCTACCGAGTACAGAGTGTGGAGGATCTGGATATCAGGGTATAGGAGAGGGACAAGGAAAGAATCCGTCTGGCAGTGTGGAAACACCTGGGCATTCCCAAGTGACAGCTAGGCCTGGGACATGAGGGGCCACCTGTTCCCTGACCTAAGTGTTCTCATGCCTTTTATCTGACAGAGCTCTAAAATAGAAGATTTACAAGCAAAAGACCTCCCCTTCCCCTGGCTGACACGCTGTGGCCTCCGCATCTTATATTTCTGGTTGCTGGGCAGTCGGGCTGCAGCAGGAGGAGTCAGCGCTGCCATCCCAGCCCCACCTGTAGCCGGGTACTGCCCCGGCAAGTGGGAGTGCTGGGGTCAGCACTCGGGCTGGGCAGCCTACATCTCTATTTTCCAGTTTCCAGATTAGCGCTCAAACCATTCCTATCTTGTGCTTCCTCCTCCCACTTATCCCACTGCACAGGTGCTTGCCCTTCAGAGGGGAATTTGCATTTTGAATCCCATGCAGGCAAGCGTGCCCGCTGTTGAGCCTGGAATTAAGGTCTTACCCGGCCGCAGTCCCCAGAACAACATTTCCCAGTGCCCGCACCGCGCGGCTGTGCGCAGCCACGCCGCATCACCCCGCGGCTCAGCGCTGCGGCAGGGGAGGAACGTGCGAACTTTGCTTGGGTGCTGCTGCAGAGCCATCCGTCCCCGCGCCGCTCGTGTAGTTTGCGTAGGCACCTGCCTTCAGTGATCTGAATCATTCTGCTGGAGCCAAGCACCTATTTTTTTTTTTTTTAGATGTTGCGACATGTAAAATGAGTGCCTAAAGCGGGCAGTCTCAATCTAGCCTCCAGGGTCTCCACGTTTACCTACACATATAATGATATAATAGTCCTTGCCTAACTCAAAGGGCTGTTGCAAGATTTTAATTAATTAATACTGGCAAGGCTTTGAAAGGTTGGAAATGAAATGAAGTGTATTATTATGACTATACGACACTTCTGCTTTACTTTCACACCATACCTGGGCACAGAGCAGGGCAGCTGCTTCCCCTGATTCATCGTGAATCATGAAGAAGCTTACTTAAAATGCAGATGGTATTGATATATTGACACCGGTTAAAATGTTCCGGGGAAGAGACATTGCTTCTCATTCCAAGAGTGCAGCGCTCTCTCTTTTTTTTTTTCCCGTTTCTCAGTGTTAGACCCCATCTATACTGGAGTCCTCAGTTGCTCAGTGCTCAGTGCTTAAGTGCGACGTACCAGCAGGTAGCTGGAGATGCGTCCTACTAGGATTTGCAGAAGACCTAATTACTCCCCAGTGACAGTTCTGGCTAGCGCTGGTGCTCATCCCGAGCACTCTAGTCCCCCAGGTAGCTTTTGCTCTTCCATATCACTGGTGTGACTGATGTTAATTATAGCCATACAGTTTCAGTGGTGGGCAAGACGCCCAAGAGAAGCTGGTATCCCTGAAGTCCTTCTGTGTGCCTAGCATCACATTAGCACACAAAACTCTTTGGACTAAGTCCCTTGGTAGGTCACACCATTTCATTAAATTACAAAATAGCTCATTAGATTGCAAGTCAGATTTAATTTTCTCTATATGTAAATTCTTAATGAAGAATGCTATAAACTTACTTGCTAAGCACTTTGCCTTCACTGGTGAGTGAAACAGGTGGATGCCTCACGGCTAAGAGGGGGAGAGGGACAGGAGAGAGGGGAAACATTTCCCACTACCCAGTATAAATCCAGGTGATGCCGCTGAGCACCCAAGGGATGCTGCTGTTCAGATAACCGTGAGAAAGAGGTGGCCTCAGGAGGAGGTGGCTGGATGGCCACCCAGGTGGCTGGTATGGCCCTGTCGTCAGGTCTCCTGCACCAGGGGCAGCTCTGCTCACGTGAATGACATAGTACTGGCAGCTCCTGTTGCTCCTGACAGTGTGCAAGAGGGGTCCTGGCATTGCCAGCTGGCCCCCATGCATTGTCCTGTTTTTGGTCCACTAAATTGGACCAAACTAATGACCTTTGGCCATGGCCAGAAGAATACTCATTTTTTCCAAGCCGTTAGTGTAACTAGAAAGCATCATCACTTCTGTTATTAGCATCCTTATGTCTTATGTCCTCATCAAAGATATGATTTACTGTCTCCCCCAAGAGCGATTGCTAATTCAGGGGATGGGAGATGCTTTGAAGGCCAAGTAAGATTTTGCTGTCTGGTGATCAATGTTTTCTCATGTAAACTGGCCTTTTTGAGTCAAGTTCAGACACAAGTGAATCTCACAAGACGGCATCTCTCAATCGGAGCTGACAAGACAGTGGAGTTTGTGCTCTCTGTGTGTGTGCTATTGGATCTTATTCTGCCTAACTTGTACGTGGTGCTTCTCGGCAGTAAATCTCAGACTGGTTTTACAAGAGAGGTCAGTATCTTTGCCCTCATTTTATGGGCAGATAAACCAAGGTGCAGGGAGGTCTAATGCCAGAAGGTCGGTGTCAGAGCGAGAAGCAGCTAATTGCAACAGACTTTAATGCATCATTGTGCATGAGTGTCAGTAATTCTTACTGCAGCATCAACCTCGAAGTTATGCAGAGTTACCAAAGACAGAAATAGAGCAGTGCTGACCTTTTCTCTACAGATAGGGATTTGCTCTCGAGAGACTTTTTCCCCTAGAACTGGTAAATGACTAAAGAAGTGCAGGTGCCATTTCTCTCCCTGCGTGGCTATGCCCAGAGGCAATAGAAGTCATTTTTAGGATATGGTTTCCCTCCTATTTACATCAACCTACTAGCAGTGCTTATTTTAACTCAGTTGTCAAGCCACTTTATTTTTAGCTGTCAGTGTAGTATCATTTTTTAATTCTTGCCTTGTTTAAAACAAGTAAAGACATTTGAATGGGAACATGAAATTCACTGGAAGAATTATTGCTGCCTCACAAATATATATTGATAGCCTAAGAAAGCAGTGATGCTCTCTTTCCCATGTCTAGAAATACTCTAAATCTCTAAAGCAACCCTAATATTTTACTCTAAAAGAACAAATCACAAGCTGGATTACCTTTCAGTAAGAACTTTATAGATTTTCTGGCTCTTACAGGGGTTCCTTAGGGAGTCTTAATTCATCCAAATGACATTGTTCTCTTGATGACTATCACACTCCTATATGAAAATTTGCCAGTGGGGTATAATCTTGGTTTAAAAGATCCTACAAAATAATACAAAATTGAATAGGGGGCTGGGAAGAAGAAAAAGAAGGAGAAGGAGAAGGAGAAGGAGAAGGAGAAGGAGAAGGAGAAGGAGAAGGAGAAGGAGAAGGAGAAGGAGAAGGAGAAGGAGAAGGAGAAGAAGAGGAAGAAAAGAAAAGAAAAGAAAAGAAAAGGAGGAGCAAGGTTTTTTAAAAAATGTGATTTGAGAAATTCACACAAATAAGAAAAACCAGTTGCCATGAATACTGATCAGCCACCTGTATTTCTATAAGCATGTGTCAGCTTGATGTACTACACTTCTGTGTTTTATTCAATTACCACATTTCATAACAGCATAGTAATTGCCATACTGTATCTACCTCATGTAGTATCCCAGCTGAAGAACATGGAAAAGAAGGCACATAGAAGAAGATGTCACACTGGCTCTGTGGAATGTATATCCTTCTCATTCCCCCTTATTAACAGATTGGCTTTTGTCCTTGTGGTTCACTTTTTACATCCCTTCTTTTTCTCTCCTGGTGTAAGAGTAAATATTTTCACCATCTACACTTCAGAAACTCATCATTTTTGTTTTAAACTTTATAATATTTCAGATATATCCTGCCACAGGAAGTAGAAGTTGAAATAAGACCAGTCTATTAGGAATAAAAACATTAAAGATGAAAGCCCTCATGGAAACCAGCTCCACAGTAATAGCAATGATTCATAAAATATGAGGCTCAGTGGACAGAAACTGTGGGCAGGGCTAGGACTGCAGTAAGGATGCATCCTGATTTATACCAGGTAGGAGCTCGACAAAGGTACCCTTACACTGCCCGAATGCCTTCTGCTCCAAGTGTTGCCGGAGGAGATGAAGTTTACATAGAAAATGTGTTTATCCATTAATGTGCAGCCACCTCTAAGGAGGAGATGGAGAGTTGGGTAGTGGTGCTCCGAAATCCCACACAGATTTTAGGGACTGGAGGACTGTGAGTAGTATTACAACAGGTACCTGGAATTACCCTGAATGTAGTTTCTTGTTTCCCAGATCTCTCTTGTTCTAACTAGGATTATATAAGGTACTTTAAAGGCAAGTTTAAAGAAATAGATTTTCCAGACTCACTGCCAAGAGCCCAGAAGAACTGTCTAACAGTGTGCAATGTATGAGTACTTTTTTCAGCAATAAGTGATATTTTTCAGTCTGCAGAATGACATTGTTTCATCCTTTGGGTTTTCATGCACTTCTTTTTTTTTTGTTTTTGGCAGGGCTCTTTTATTGCACAATGATGATATATTTATTTTGACTTTTAATTTGCAGTCTTAGAATAGGCCTTTGGTGGCTGGGACAAGTCATGACAATGAAAAAGAGCCTTCTCTGAAAAACAATATTCCATTTTTAACCGTAACATCTGACCAAATTTTGAGTGATTTCTTGAGGCTCTATCATGAATATGTTTGTGGATCACCTACTAGGGACATTCATTGAGGGGTTTCTGGTGGTTTAAGAGGGCTGAAGAAATTATGTTGGACAATAATGTGATGGCAATATAGTCACAATAACTGTAAAGGACCAAATCTTCATCTTCTTAAATGTTCTCATTCTTAGCACTTGTGTAGATCAAGACCCCTTTCCCTTATCTGTGCTACAAAGGATACCATCAGGCACAAAAGAATGGATTGATAGCTCATCATTTCCCTGCTTGATTTTCACTTGCCAGTTGATTTTGTCCCTGAAGCTATACTGCCTGCTTTCAGCATGCATTTCTTCTCAAAAACACTTCTGAGTTTCCCTTGAACTAGTAAATCTGTTGAGTTTAAAAGGAGAAGAAACCAGGGGATGTCTGCATGTAACGGCACCATTTTTCATGAGAATTTTTTAATGTCACAAAAACAATGTGTATCCACAGAGCTTTACACAACCTAATAAATGACCAGTTGACACTGTGCCTCTAATTGTCCTCAACTGGAAGCAAAAATGCTGTCTGTGAGCCAAAGCTGATTAACGCTATTGCTTGATGAATTTTCTTTTTAAAAAAGGAGCCAAGGGAGAGCCACGACTGCTCTGAACTTTCGCAAGGACTGCCTCTGCTTTAGGGGAATTTTGATTTTCCCTGCTGTTTTGTTTGTTTTAAAAAAATGGTGATGTCTAATCTTCAGGAACGTACCTCATCATCCAACCCACAAACTGTTGGCAAAATAATAAACCTACACAGAATGTACTGTTAGATTTTATTTTTTTTTTTTTACTTCTTCCCTTCAGAGGTATAAATCACAGCTTTTTGCTTTTGCAAATTAAAGTATAGGCTTTGCACTGGATAGTTGGCACCGTTTCTTCTGGCCAAATGTTCCATGCTGCTTCCAAAGAAACTGTGGACACTGAGTTGGCTATAGTTTGTCTTTGAACTCCTTTGCTAAATCTCAGTCTTTATAGGCCTCCAAGAAAAAATATACATAGTTTATTTATTAAGTTGCAGTTTAACTCTTTTATGTGTGAGATTGCTGATGGTTTTTATATTTTATTATTTTTTACTGAGTTTGGGGTTTTTTTTTACTTCTACTCTACATGAATGACATCTTACCATATAGGTCAAAAAAACCCTAGACATTTCTTACTATCTTAAAACAAGGAGAAAAGAATCCTGAACAGAAAATAGTTCTTTTGCGAGCTGGTTGTAAGAGTCAGTTTCTAGTAAAGCACACTCAATTGCTACTGAGCAAATGTGCTTCCCAAAATATTTCCAGAAGTCTTCTGAGCTGCACATTTACCTTCATGTCTTTGTAACGCAGTCGTCAAACGGTGCTATCTTTGCAGCTTTTGCTGCTAAGTTGACTATAATGGATTCCTAAGTATTATGGAAATGGCAATGCACCGCCTCCCGTGGTCTCGCTCCTTGAAGCATTTGCTGGTTTTGTCTGTCAAATATGGTTTAAAGTCTTGATCATCTAAATGTTCAGCAAGGAATAAATGAAAGTTATTGGTGTGTAAAACATTGCAGATCTAGTGTTAAACTTGGACTTTTCCCTCTAGCATCCTTGTACTGCTTTCTTCTGCAATGCTTCCTTTCTATTGATGTGATGCCATCTTTGGTGCTCTAACAAAGGGCTATATAAATGTTTGGAAGCTAGAACAGATGTTTTTGGGCAGCTTTCATACAGTTTGCCAAGTTCAGGCATAAAACAAGATCCTGACCACTTGTGGTTATTGTAGATTGTATGATTTTTTGAAAAGAAGAGTAAGCATGCTGGGTCCAATGACTTCCTGTCTTCTGGCATCCTACCACATGTCTTCTTTACTATACCATAATGTTTCTCAAGTTTGCTTTTGTTTCACTCTCGTAATTGGCTTTGTATATCCACTGACTGATCTGATTTTCCTATCGAGTCGGGGCTGTTCACTCCAGATTTTCACTGGTGTAACTGAGAGGAAAATTTGGTCCGTATGCTCTGTAATAAGATATATCATCACTGTCAATATTTTTCTTCTTCCCATCACTGCTCTGCCATATGGCAACTTCACAGGAAAGAGCTGAACTGCATATGTTCTTAGTAGGACTTCTTCATTCCCTTGCAAAACCGAGGTTGGTTTTAACACCATTCAGATTTGAAAATGGAGGAAGTCCTTAATCCTTTAGCATGGGATTTTCGTCTGACATTGGCCATTCAAAAGCTAGGCAGCCAGCAGAAGCCAGTTATCTGGGCTCCTCCTATAGGCATGGGAGGGAGGAAGCGACTGCGAGAGGGTGCATCCTAAGATAAGAGTCGGGGGAAATCATTTCTCTTGCGAACATGAGTGCAGATCTCCTGTACACCTGCTGATCTTGGTGATGTCGAATCAATGAACTGAGCTGCAGACCCAAAGGCAACATCCGTATCAGTGAATGGAGTGAGGACAGGAGATGATTCTCCTGAGCTGCTGTTAGCGGGCTCCCTGCCGCGCTTTGGCCTGTGCCAGGTAGGTTCTCCTCAAATAACACCTGAGAGTGACTCGGTGGGCATCTTGAGCCAGGGACTGTTTCTGCCCTGTTTTGGGTAGGAAATTCAGCCCTAGCAAGACAAGCCATGTTATCTGCCTGCTTTCCGGTCCAGGAAATGGATTCTGGTTCATTTTATTTACTGGTACACACACAGCCAAAGAGGTGTAAGCACTGAAGAAAGCAATGTAAGAGAATGAAAGACAGATTTGAGAGTTTTTTCATTTACATTGCCTGAAACTGGGACTTGGGTGCAAGTAGCAACCAAAGAGATAAGAGCTCCTGTTTGTGGCCTTTTTTTATTAAGCATGTTTTAAAGATGTGTTGGTGGTAGAGAGTGACTGACCCCCTGGAAAACAGGATTTGTAAAAGACTTCCAGGACCTACTATACCTAAATGTTTTTCTAAAACCTCTCACGCTGCAGATGCCCCCTGAAGCCATCACTAGGAACCCGATCTCCAGAGGGTTCAGACCCAGGTAAATGCCCAGTATCATCCCATGCTTCCGCAATGTTTCTGAGCTCTGTTTGCTGGATTTTACAAGAAGTCTGCCTCATAAACACTCACCCTTCGCCACAGACTGCCCAGAGGCAGCAACAAGCAGTGCAAAGTGTTTCAGCCACTTTCAACCACCGTGATGAGGCCCAGAGACCATGGGATAAATTTGGGTGAATAACCCTATTTCTAAGTTGTTTCCAGGGAGTGTGTGGGTGTTGCAGACATCTAGCTGCGAGGCTATTCATTTTTTCTGCACTAATAGTTTCCATGCTAGCTGACTGACCAGTCTCCCTGATGTGTCACATCAATTTTCTTATTAAATACGAAAATAATGAATGTTAGGAATGAGCCTAGAAAGCTCCTCATCTTCCAGATTGGGCCATGGTGCCAAACGTCTGGCTGGCATCGTCTCCGATATGCCGCAAACAACATCTGCATGAGCATGTCGGTTGTGTAACGCATAAAGCGAATGGAAGCGGCTGCCGCGATGTGCTGAACGGCGCTGGTGGGACCTGTCACGCTTTGCAGCGTGTGGCAGAGCAGCCATGCCCTGCCTTCCCCAGGAACGCAAGGGGTGCATCATTTGCAGGAATAACTCTGGAGAGATTTCTCCCTCCCCTCAGCTCAGGCTTCCTCCGATCCCGGATGGGATGCACTCAGAAAACGAGTTGGAGTCACTGAGCCAGCCCGGTAGCTGCCTCTCAGGTTGGGCTGCAGAGGGACTGCGTGCCAGAGGGGTGGGGAAGTCGGAGAGGCTGAGTAAGGGACTCAAACCCCTACTTGGCAGCACGTCTTACCGCTGCTGGCGAGTCCTGTAACATCTCTGCTCACGAAAGCAGGGGCTCCGAGGTGCTTCTCCTCCACCTCGCCAAACTCGGTGTGAGGCTGCACAGGCAGGCAGGACAGGCAGGAGGCTGGAGCCCTGGGACTCAAGTGCTGTTTGCTTGCTGGGAACATCATGTCACTGCCCAGGAGGAAAAACCTGGGTTTTAGAGTTGAAAGGGAGCATTACATTTTACTTCCTTCACTCCTAGGACAATTGTATTTTATATATGCTATCAGCCACTTCAGCAGAGGCTAGACCCACTTTTTCTGTCCATTACGCCAGTTTAGTGCAGTTGATTATTTTCAAGCAGCATATGACAGTTTGTTTTTGTAAAAAGGCTGCAGTTCGACATTTCTCATGCTTAAGAATTTCAACACTTCTTAAGTTAATTTTTTTCAAAAGAACATAAAATTTTTGTCAGAAGCAGAGCATAGCAGAAAGCAAACTACTTTTAGACAGGTACTAGGAACATCATTGTACATTCTTGTTTGATATCTGAAACTTTCCAAAGAAAACAGACAGCAACAAGTAAATAACTAAACCACACATGCAGACATGACACTGAAATATTATGTGCCAGGTCAAACGTTAGTTGGGTTAAATCAGGCATTTAGAGTAATCCTGCTTTACCCCACTTAAATATTGCATCACTTAGGTAAGTTGTGACAGCTCGCTCACTGCCGGGAAAAGCTTGCATTATCCTCAAGGATGAATTCAGGACCTCAGGAAGCTCCCAAGTAAATGAAAAACAGAAACAACAGGCAATGGCTTAGTGGCTTAAGCCATGTGCCTCAGATCTGTCTAGCCATAATTTCAAATGCCAGCAGGATCATTACCAAGCTAATGCAGATCTATTGAGTACTTGGCCATTTAGTACAGGCAGAACAAGTCCTTTGAGTTAAACCCTAAGAAATTAGATCCTTTGGGCTTTTAATGGCTATTAAAAATCACAGGGTATTTTCATAAAGGGAGGAGTTTATTAATCTTGTCCCCTTAACCAAATTAGCCCTTTCCTCCTACAAATACACTTTCAGTTCCTTATTGCAAAGGGAAGATGGGAGAGGATGAGAGAATGAAGCTCTCCAGTGATGTGCTGGATCTTGCAAGAGCTGTACTGCTGCTATCACTGCAACTCAAGGGCATGGTGTTGTTTTTTTTTTTTTTTTTTCAATGAAAGCCCCAGGATGTTGTTCCCGGACTTTCTCTACCGGTGGTAACCCCTCATGGATTTGATTTGCCACGTGTCCCAGCTGCCCACTGCAGCCCCTGCACGTGCCCCCGAGCGGCATCGCAGGCAGGGAGGTGGCCGCAGCCAGCCCCGCAGGCCTGGTGTGTGAGCACAGGGAGCGGGGTGCTGCAGAGGGACGGGGAAGATGCGTGGGAGCAAGCATTTGTACCCACATGCTGCGGTTCCTGTTATCAGCCTTAGCCCGCAATAAAGAGGGCTGGCAGAGATCAAAACCCTCTGTTGTCTAATTATAAACCAAAAGGAGCAGGAGCAATGACACTGTGTTGGTCAGTTGGATAGGAGGGCCACCAATCTGACCAAACGGGCTTGTAGCCACTATGGAAAAGGAGAAGGCAGACAGCGAGATAAGTCTGTGGGTGATTAGAGGAAACCATCAGTGTGTAAAAAATGCCATGGGAAATAGTGCTGAAGTGTTTCATTTGAGAAATATATACAGGGCCAATGGAAAACGGTGTGGTGGATTAGAGACCGCAGGCACCATTTAGATAGTGAATGAGAGGTGTTATGCTGCTGACGGGATGCGTAAGGCTCTCAATGTGAAGAGAATGGCTGGGATTCAGCTCCAGACTCAGACACCCAAATGTGGGCAAAGGGATTAAAGACAAGTGTGGGAGGAATGCAGAGGAAAGCCAAGGTGGTAATGAAGGTATGACTGTGATTAGCACAGTGTAGCTGCTCCGTTTCTCAAAGATTACGGATCAAGACTGGGTGCCTGATAGTGTGTGCTCACACACAAATCACTTGGCTTGATAAAAAGATACTGAGTGAAATGCAATCCCTATCCTTAAAATCTGAGCATCTCTGTATTATGATTTATTGGTGTTCTGTACTTCCATCTGTCGTGGGTAGACCTTCAGCATTTCCAACGTCAATGACTCAGTGCTGCTGATGCTGGAAAGTGGGCAATGGTCCAGCCTTGAGTTCTTCCACATCCTTCTATGAAACACTGGCAAGATTCAGAGACGCTGAGAGGCTTTCCCAAACCTGGATTATATCTAGCAATAGGAGCCAGATCTCCTAGTTCACTATTCTTTAGCAATCAGCTGATAACATTCTCGTGGCTTTGTTTTAATGATCAGTTATTTTGAAACTGGATAATGTTGGAAAACTGTCAGAATACTTGAAAACAGCCAGTGAAGTTATATTTAGTAGATCATACAAGTTTTAATTCACTTTCTATTTTAGCTTGTTAATGAAGCAGTTCACCCCAGTAAGGAAAAAGTGCAAGTTGCCTTTTCCCTTTCAGGTTACACTTGTGGTGAGAAACACAATGTTTGAATTCTTAGGTTGGAACAGCTCTGCTTGAACAAATAATAAAACAGAAGACTGCACTTATCTGTAAGATAAAGACCTTGGAGCATTTTGGGAAGAATGTTTGAAAGATCAAAACACTTCAGGTTTCTCACCATCTCTGGGAATTGAAAAATAAACAGAATTAGCTAGGGATCTGGCTGAAGAAAACAATTTCTAAGAAAAAAAAAATCCTCCTAAATACATTGTTCTGTTTTCAGTGTTGTTATTAAGCCAAAAATTCCGCTGGTGCTGAACAAGTAATAATTTATACCAGTGCAAATCCAAAGAGTTTCAACAAAGATGAAGGAGGGCTTTTATGTTTAAAGTAAAAACCAGCAAAAGGCTTCAGAGCATTTTCCAATTTTAATTACTTCAACAGCATGTGAAGCAACAAAGGATAAGTTTGAACTATCTTGCATGGGTTGTGAAATGTCAAAGCCTAGTAACTGATATAATATATGGTGCCTACATGGCTGAAAAGCCTGAGGAAGCAATCCTTTATTCCAGAGATTTCAGACCAAATCCCATCCAGCTTGATATTCAGTGAAAATTGCAATGTAATGGTTTTTCAGCCTGAAATGAGTTGGTTTGCAGTTAAGATCCTCTTGGAGATAGGACCAAAGATTTGAATCAACATGACAGTTGCCTGTCCTTATGGAGGGAGACTAGATGACTGCTTGAGATTAGATATATAACTTTTAGATGGCTGGAATATGAGATAAATCCCACCCTCCCTTACCTCTTCCCTCATCCTCTGCACTGAGCCCCATCAATCTTTGTAGCAGCAGCTTCGGAGGTACCCAGCAGAAATACTTTATAAGCCCTGCTGTCAGAGAAGCTCAAGGGGAGCTCCCACTGTTACTAAAACTTTATTCTCAGGGCAAAGGACTTTGAATCATCTTTCTGTGTCTGATCTTGCCTCCATCCTAGCAAGGATTCCCACTAACTTCCATGTTGACTTTCACTTCCATAGGCAAACCCACACTGAGTTTGGGCTTCCGATGAGCTAACCGCCAAGGCTAGTCCTGCCTGAGGCCAGGAAGTGTTTTCAGGACTAGGCTTAATCATGGTGACGTGGATTGAGAGTTTAGGATGATGTTTCTGCACTTGGATATTCACATTAACTCCACTTGATTTGTAGCAGGTGTTCAGCAAGGTAGTATTTTGTAGACAGGTATGAAGACAAAGACCATGTAACCAGGGATGTGGTAGACTGGGTAGGTGGCATATGAATGAGTAAAAGACATTGTGTTGTGGCAGAAACCAGGTAGTTAAAGAGCAAAGCATTGTATTCGTCTCTTGTTCTGGTGTGTCTTACCCAGCAAATGAGCTGGTATTTTGTGATTCAGTTACTCGGCACCCAAGACTTTCGGTGTTTGTGGAGGGTATGGATGGAAAACCAAGCTTTTAAAGAATGAGGGGCTATGAACAGAGACCCTCTAAGGCACAAATATGACCTGTCACAGTTTTCCCCACATGGGAGAAGAGACTAAGCAATATTCTGTTTTTGCAGTTGGAGGAGAAAACACTTCTATCAGAGGATCAGACCCATCTGCCCTTGATCCTGCATGCTTATAGAGCTGGACTTACCTGATCTCTGCATCCTCCCAAGTGAATTGCAGCCTTGTACTCACTTTAGATCCATCTATTACTCCCCACTGTGTATGTACCTACCTAAAAATCCATAACTGGTCTCGCATCGAATCAATGCTCACAGTCAACTTGTATCCAAACAAATTGAATAAAGCTAGGAGCTCTGAAGATCCTCTTATTTATCCCATGACAAGCAGAGAGACTCCCAGTTCTTCTGCTCGTGACACCTTTGTCAATAAAATCTGCAGATTGCACAATATAAAGTTGTTTTATAATTCATCTCCTTGACAATAGCTGAACCTGTGAACAGGCATGCTTTATGTGGTTATCACAAGAACAGTGCTCAAGCGGAGGTTGCATCAAAGTGCAAAAATAAAATTTTGTTCCTCCTGAAGAGTCACATTTCAAGCAATTTTTTGATCTAATGAAAAAAATCAGATTTGATTTTAAAGAAGAATTTATATTTGGCTGGCAATTTGATCATAAGTAAGAATCACAGGACTTATTAGATCATATATTCCATTCTTCTTCCACTGCAGGATCATTTTTCAGACCTGAAGTCTAATTGAATTATTTTAAAAGGACAAGCCATCGGACTTGCGGAAAGTAATGTAACTGCTGCAGTATTCACCCTTCAAAAGATGTTTTTATGCTGGACCTGCAAAACTAACTGCTGTCAAAATAAACTGCACGTGGAAATGGTGGCAACTGGGTATCTATTTCTTTGATTTGAAGGTGCTACCAGCTCGCCTACCTGCCCTAATTTGCATTCACGGTTGTTTGTGAGCACATAGTAGGATATGTTTTAAAAGTCATGCCCCAAATCCTTAATGTATGTTTCCTTTACTCTAAATTTACAGTTACAGCTAGAACTGTTTCAGATTGTTGTGTAAATATTGTGGTAGGTTTTTAAAAAAAGGTGGAGTTTTCAAAGCCACGTAGAACATTTGGGCAGGATGTCTCATTCATTTCAGTGGAAAGTTTTATGTCAAAATCCTGGTCCTAAGACTTTTGGGCAGGGGGATTACATATCTAAGCAGCAATTTCAGATAATTTCACCTAAAGGAAGGAACCCAAAGTTGAATTCTTAGTATTTTATTCGTCTCCTAGGAGAATTCAGCTAATTGTTTCACTTCAAATCTGAACTTTAATTCTTAATATAATCAAAACCAAATTGGCTGTGGAAGAGGCATTTTCAAGACAATTCTTGAACAAAGTAATTGAACAGAGAACTGCATCTCCATTTCATCACTTGGCTAAAGGTCCAGGAAAGTGACAAAATGCCTGGGCAAAATAAATAAATAAATAAGGAACTGCCATTAATATAATAGCACAGTAGTTTGTAACTCGGTAATATTCAGCCAAGGACACTATGAGGTTTAATAACAATAAACTAAGGAGAAGAATAATGTTTTCTCATTTTACAGATACATGTGAAAGGCTTAGAAGTGTCAAGTGGCTTGATTTTTCCTATGACTAGTTAGAAAAGATGGAAAAAACCTATCTATTAGCTTCCCATTTCTCTGTTTTTTAATGCTTGATAGCTGCGTTGGCGGAGAGGCTGAGACTCATAGGTTATTTGGAGCTTGCCTTCACCAGTGCAGCAAAGCCATCTGCATGTGGTATAAAATATGCAACAGAGCCACTCCATACTCGTCAGTTTTGTATTTTGGCGGGACCAGTCTGTGCTTCAAATGTGTCATTATCCTTCATAAGGAAGTTTCACTCTACTCTTGAATCAGTTCACATTGTTAATGTGCTCATCAGCCAACTCAGAGGGATATACAGACAGCTGCGAGGAATCTAATTAACATTTGACTACAAAAGAAGAAATTGCAATCTACTGTACTATTTAATCTGTCAGAGAAGGTCTGGATTAGAAATGGGTTCGCTATTTCTCTGCAGCTTTTCCTCTGTTTTAATGTAATAGAATCATAGTCATTAGAGGTGGAGAAAACCTATTAATTTATCTCGTCCATCTAGGATTGCTGCTACTTTTACCCTTTGGATGACCCTAAGTAAAACCTCTTCCTCCTTTATATTTGTCTCCATCAAACACCTGCAGATTGTTATCATGTCTACTTTTAGTCATCATTTACTCGGGCTTATGTAATTCATGTAATGTTTCCCTGCAGATCAAAACTTCCATCATTCTTCCTATGTTCTTTTCTCCTTAAACACCTTACAGTGTTCCAGCACTGTCTCAAACATGGTAAAGAGTGCTCTCACTATCCAGAAGTACATATATTCTATATTAAAATCTATCTGCTATTTAGTTTACAGTCACTATTAGTGAAGGATTCATTCAAGTCACTCCATACATTTTTTGTAAAAGAATGGAAAGAATAATTGCCTTTCTGAGTGATAAGTGCTCTTTAATGCATAGAAGGTAGGGCGAAAGTATTATGAAGCAGAGAGTTGTTTGATAAGGGGTCGCTTTTTCAGATTAGTCTGAATGTACAAAGTATTTTATTCCAAAAAATAGGAGAAAGATCTAATTCAAAATTGTTTGGATAGGACAGAGCAATTGTGTTGACAGCAGACATATGAATGATACTGTTTTTACAGATGGACTGGTGAGAATCAAATTGAAGCTATTGATCTGTATTTGTGTAGGATCCTGCTAAACAGAAAGCTTTGAGGGCTTTGCCATTAGCAGCATGGGTCACTTTACCATCGAGGAAAGGCAACACGCTCTGTTTCTGTCATACACGTGCTATTGCTGGTGAAACAGAAGATGCCTAGTCTTCAAAAAATGTCAAGGGCCCTTCTGTAGAGATGGGGGTAATCCTGTTTAGATATAATTAAAAGCCTTTCCTCTTCCCTCAGCAGGCATACACACAAAAGATAACTCTTTTGAGGAAATACATCAGCAGGCTGGAAAAAAATCTAAGTTTTCTTTTTAACTTCATTAGCTTTGCATCTTCTATTTAGCAGAGAGTGAACACAGACTGAAAAGAGTAGGGGCGACAAGAACTCCTTAGGTCTCAAGTTGATGAGTGCCTTTGGAAGAGTGTAGAGAGAAGCACAGATGTTGCTTAAGGAGGGCAATTTGGGGTCTTCCCTATTCCTCTCTGGAGTCTGTATTGCAAGTTCTCATTGGAGGCAGATCTCCTTGGGAATCCGGATGGTGGAAGGGGTCAAAGAGGTTATTTGTCGTCATCGTTTCTGGTAGGACTGGGACCACCACCAACCCGATCCACCAGGAGCATGTAATTGCATCCAGTGGGCAGTAGGAGAGCGCAGCAAGTGTGAAAATAAATACCTTAGGCCAGCTCTTTTTCTTCATAAATATATGATTCATGAAGTTTGTTTGTTGTTACGGGAAGGATGGTTTTATCAGCTGAAACATATTTCTTTCTTGTTTGCTTTGATATTATCAGGCTTATGTAGAGGGATCGTATTTCAATATTACACCCATGGAGTGATGCTAGATAAGGGCAAAGTATTTGTACCTTCATAATCAGTTTCCCCCATATGTAGAGTAACATTTCCCTTATCAGGAAATGGAAAAATAATCGAGGCATCTGATTTCAAAACTTGCAAATGTATCCCATTTGCCTTCAAGTCACTGGAAGGAATGATAGAATGTGTTAGCCTTAACCAAACTTCAGATCAAATTATTTAATCCCTGTGCTTCCATCCTCTAATGCTCTTACCAAGGAATGTTACAAGGTGAACTAAAGCACTGTTTTCTTCATACGTGGATTAATCTTATTCATTTTTACTGTTTCTCAAGATTAAGTGGAGATGATAAGAAAAAAAGTCTGCAGCTATAACATCTCCTCATGTATTGAAAAAATCTTTAAGAACTTTATCCACTTAAAATACAGTGAAGTCCCAATTACCTTTTATTATTATTATTATTATCAGAAAAAATAATAATAAACCTAAACCTTTAGTCCAGAAAAAGTGAACTTCAGGAAGACAGCAACAGCCTACTGTAGCAACATTCATAGTTGTCTTCTGTTGTCAGCAGAGCTGCGTTGCCAGAAAGGTCAGCAAAAGGCAGAGGAGCACTTACCCATTCGCCTTCTGGTTTTTATACATTGCTGAAGCTGGGAGCTGATGTTCTCTTTCCATCTGAGTTCAGTCATGGAAAAGAGAACTTAAACCACTAATATCTGGTGAGAATGACAGTTATATCAAGTTGCCAATAAAAGAATTTGCCAAAGCTCAACACAGATTTAAACTGTCACTGAAAATAATGTTACGTCTATATTAAATAAGGATATGGACAGCATTTCATAATTGCTATGTTCATGTATATTATTTAGAGACTGTGCTTTAAAACTGCCAGATTCTTGCTCATTAGATTATCACTGGTGATAGGGTTTAGTGGTGGTAAATAAAGTCTGTGTAGTAGGCAGGCTTGAACGTACAAGCCTTAATGCAATCAGCCTCTTTGCCCTAGAGTAACATATAGTATGAAATGGCCTTAAATTAGGAATGAAATAGATTTCAAACCTTTTTAAACTGTAAAAGAGATATAATGAGAACATAATATGAGTCAGAGTTGGTCCAATAGCAGATAGTGATAGCCAAAACACTGTTTGTAGTGGTATCAGATACCAGGAGAGAGCTCTCAACAGCCACAAACAATTCTGTATTCAGAAATGGATGAAGCTTATATAAGGCCACGTTTCCACACATTAGGCTGCAAATTGTTTTAAAAAAGTAAACAGCCCTTAACTACGGTGTGCTGCAGAACTCCATTAGAATGCCTTTTTAGCAAGGTTATGAATTTTCAGTAATTGCTTTGGTAATCCATATTTAGCATCTGCAGGATTACTTTTAATCAGCTTTGAGGATATGATTTGACACTGTTCATTTTATGTTTCAACATTTAACCAGTTAGGCTGCAAAAAATGACATCGTTTTGTTGACTTAATTTAAAGCCAATAACAGTAAAACAGTAAGGGTAAGAGGGAGGAGGGAGATTTGGTTACCAGCAAAAGATGAGGAAAACGGCCATGTGCTGCTTTAAAAAAGCACTCATTGGATCAATAATCGTGGTAATAAAATGAGACTTTGTTCTGCCGTATCGCTTCCTCTCTGTAGATCTTGAGGCCCTTGTGCATTATGAGTCAAGACTAGGATACATTCTGCAAGTTTCTCTTTTTTTTTCTGTAGCTCTTAAATACATCACCTCTGTGTGTACGTGTGTGTATATATTATTTCATTGCTGCTTTCTTTCCAGCATTAGGTTTGCTGGAGCTTTTCTCTTGAATGCCTTATTGCCCCTTATCATACACAAGGACTGAGACAGTACATGCTCATGGGGGGCTGACACTTTTATCAGAGGTACTTTCTCCAGGGGATATGTTGTATTCTTGCCTAGTCAGTGGATATGCAGAGGTTGCTTTGCCATCAGATAGTTTGCAATCAACTGGTTCTTACCTTCTGCCTTTCCACTGTGTGTTTTACTGTGTTTCCTGGGAGGTGGAAAGGTGTTAACGTGTCTGTAGAGACTCGGTCACAGCTGGCCCAGATCCCTATCTGAGAATATATATTAATAATTACTACTGATCAAGAACTTTGTGCTTATGTCAGTGTTTGGTTCCTGTTGTCCTGGTGTTCACACATGTAACTTCAGTTAAGCTTGATGTTATTTATGAGAAGGCATCAAACTGAACATTCACTGCTGGGATTGTCTTCAAGGCATCTGGGCCTGAGGTTTGTAGACAAAGAGGATTTTAGGATCATCTGTGGTGACCTGCTGCAAAGCACAACCGAACCAGTCACCCAGTTACTCTAGCTCAGGAGTGGTTCTTGGTTACTGTTTAAATGAACCCTCTCAGCTGAGAATTGAATGGGAGGAGATAACCCAGAAAGGTCCAAAATTGCCAGGCTGTGATGGAGTTACGGCTTCCTCTAGTGCATCTCCAAGTGCCTCCTATTGCTCGTCCTTCTCTTTTGCCTCTGTGCTTTGCCAAGGCTGGCTGGCCTTCCCCCAGAGCTGATAATGTAGGAGACAAAGTACCCAGCAGGTCTGGAGGTCTGAGTTCAGATCTTCCCTTTATTTACCGGGATAATAAACAGTGCTGATCCAGTCACCCAGTTTCACAGCAAAGTGAATCCTCAACATTTGCTCCATACAAGGCCAACCGATCCCTATAAAAATCAGGGGAAACTGAGTACTTTTATGGTATCTCCTTTTAAAATCACATTGCTTGATAAAATATAAGTAGCCATTCAGTCTATTCACAAGTCTATCCAAGATAAATTCCTAAGCGCAAATTCAAGTGGCCCCTTCCGAGGCTTTCCTGTGTGTTTATCAAAAAGGTAATTGAGTTTAATAATGAGAAGAAAAGCATTGGATGTGATATTCTCAAAAAAATCAGTCTTTTAATTTCTCTTCTCAAGGACAATAAATTCATAACAGAGCAAACATCCACTGTACTCTACAGCCAGCCTGCCTCAACCTTCAAGGCCTGAGAAAAGAGTTCAAAGAATTAGTGCCTGTTTCATGCTATTCTTGTAACAGGATCATCTCCACTAGCGACAGGAATGGCAATATTCTCATTTTCCAGAGGCTGCTTTGTAGCCATTGGATGGGAAAAACTTTATGATAACTGCAGCAGCCTGGGAGGGGGAATGTGAAGTCGATTTTTAGCTTAAGGCATCAAGTCCAGCAAGCTATCCATTTGCAGTGCTCTGTGAATTGAAAATTCATAAGTTTGAGGCAGACTCTGATTTTAGTTCACAGCCACTGATTTTGATTAATGTTGTCAGTGTGTCATTTGAGAGGTACAAATGATTTGAAAGATATGTATTCAAGGAGTTCTTGAACGTGACCTTATCTAAATTTCTTACAATGCTCAGGAAATGTCCTCCAAAGTTGAATGTCTCCTTTAATACAAATTGTTCCCGAGGCTTTTTTTCTACCCTCAGCCAATAAGTGAAGACCTTAGAGTGTATTTTTTTGCTGTACAAGAATCAATTGACTGAACCAAAGATAACAAGAGCAGGATTCCAACGCCTCTCAGATGCTCCTCTGATAAGTGCTAGTATCAAGTCCTGGCTAAATATATGGACCTGTTCTTGCTCCAGGTGAGATGAATAATACAACACCCACTAATTTCACTCACAGCAAGATTGTGCTTTAAATCAGCCAATAAAAGACTTTTAGCATGGCAAAATCCATTGAGAAAAAAAAAAATAAAAAAGGAGTTGCTCAGTGGTAGCCAGGCCAAGATGACAATTAAATGGGAATTGAAAATGTGCGGGATCTCACCTACGGCACTGGCAAGCTGCAGAGCCCTGCTGCCACCTCTCTCCTGTGCCAGGTCGTACCTCTTCGCTGGGCTCCTCAAGGGGACAGGGTGCGGGACCATGATGAGGCACAGCCAGGCCACGAGGTCCTGCACGCGCAGAGACGTGCTGGAGGCACATTGCTGGGGTCACCCAGTGCTCCTGTCCCTGTTTCATCTGGCATGCCCAATGCTGTCCCTTCTTCCCCAGCATTGTCACTGTGGGCTGGAGTTTAGCCTGGCTGACAATTCTACTGGCAACTCATTTGCACGTCTCCTGCCGTGCCCTTCTTAGAAGACCTTGGGGCTTTGGTGGGGCTATGGAGATCTGCTGAAGCACAGAGGCATGCAGAGAGGGAGCTGAAAGCTGCAGGTTCTTGCAGTGGAGCAGAGCCTTCTTCCTGGCTGGGAGTCCTCGGCACAACGGCAAAGCTAAGGAAGGTGTCATGGCCACTTGCAAGGGGCAAAGGAGGAGCTGTTGTCCCCGAGGAGACCCGGAGATGAGTGAGGCTAAGCAATATGAATATGCCAACACAGAGCTGAGCCAAGGAGGACATGCAGAAGACAGCCAAAGCCTGAAAGCCAGGGGACTGCAACATGATGTAGCTCTGCAGCATAGTAAAGTGGTTCATGCAGGGAAAACGTCTTTGAAATGGGAGATGATGGCCAAGTAAGCGTACAGTGGGCAATGCGCTTTTGTCTTTCCAAATGGATCCTCACCTGTGTGTAGCTAGTGATGGACACACTGCTGTTGTCACCTGCCAGTGCGATGCACCCCTTCCTGGGGTGGCACGCAGTAGATGCTGCGGGCACGAGAGGGAGATGGGCGGCTGGGCAGGGAGGGCAGAGCCAATCTCATGGGAGGAAGGAGCTGTGTGTGTGCAGGCGCCATGGGCTGAGATACGGTGACGACAGAAGACTGAGAACGCCATTCAGGACAAACACAAAAACTTTTAAAGGCATTCAGGCTTCAGCAAGCAACTTCAGCACAAACCCAACTTCAGGCATGTAAGTGGCATCAGTAAATGCTGTGGGCCGAGTTCCCATTTCCAGCAAGTCCCTTTTTGTTCGGGTTGGCAGGATAAAACCCTAGTAGGGCTAAATGCATCTTTAAACCTCTTTTGTCGTTTAAAAGGAGACTTCATGTAAGTGAGAATGAAGACCAAGTGGACTCACTCCCCTCAGACCTACAGCCCAGCCTAAGTGCAGGCTAGTCACAGAAATGTCCATTGCTCAGACTTTAGTGCTCATTTTTCTCCAGAAGACTGCGTATCTTTCACACACAAGCCTGCATCTTCGTTCAGTAATACTGCAGGGCTGTGTTGAGTTATCTGCATTGATCTGGTAAATGAAAGGCCCCTTGCTGGCAGCAAAGCACAAACGCTCTGAGCCCTGCAGCAAATTGGAACGAGGCAACTCAGACAAGCACGGGCAGTGTCCTGTTATACATGCTTGTATGATTATAGCATAGGTGTGTATGTGTATACACATATCTGGTCAGAAAACATCCAATATCTACAGTCTCTCTGACTTAGAGATATAATGTGTTGTTTTGCTTTTAATTAGCGTTTAAAAAATAATAATTTTTGACATGGTGATACTATAGACCAAATATATGCGTGCATATTTATATAGAGAAATGCAACCTTTAGAAACCCTAAGTCATGAATGACATCCTTAAACATAGACTAGTGGCCAAGAATAATGTTTGTATATGGGGCTGAGAAGTGTGCAGAATATAGTTTTTCATCAAATTATGGAAATCAGAGATAGAAAAGACCTATTAGGTCATCCTGGCCATTCCCATGGCACTGAGGTACAGGAGAGCACAAAAAGAAACAAACAAACAAAAGCATTAAAGCTGTAAAAAGGCTATTTTTGCTGAAATCACAGCACAAACAAAAGTCCTGCAACAGCGACCACACTTTATATTGTTTGAGACCCATCAAAACTGATATACAGAAGGAAGAAAAAGAGAATTTGGAACTTCCTTTCAATGCCTTGGGCTTTTCCTTTCTCGCATAACAAGTTTTCCATAAACCTTAATGTTAAGACTTTTTATCTTGTTTCCAGCGTTGAGTGATTAAAAACTAAAGGGAGATAATTACAATGACACTGACACAGCATTTTATGTATTCAAGGAATTAAGGGATTCTTGCAGAGCTCCTGTGAAATGAGTATGTAAATTTGCTATATTGACAAGTGCTTTATCAGTGCCAATGGATTTATTGCTCTTGCTTTTTCTGTGAGGAAGACGAAGCAGAGGTGAAGTGACAAGGAAGGCCAGGCAGTGAGTGAGTGGCAGAGCCAGGATAAAATGCAGGAATTTTGTCTGAGTTTTCCGGTGTTTCAGGGTTAGACGCTTTCCCATATAGCTCCGAAAGGAGTAAATGAAGATGCCAGCTCTCTGCAGCCACTGGAGCAGAGCAGTTCTATAGGCTGGGCACACCTGTAGTAACTGCTAAATTGTTACAGTCTTCCCTAATTAAGATTGGCACGCTGCTCGCTGCTAGTAATATATCCCGGTAATGGATATAACATTCAACATGCTCAAGTGGCAGCTGAAAAGGTTTTAACAGTGTCCACTTCGGATTAAGGATCCACTTTTTCTTGAAGGTCTTTTATTTCTTGGCTGGTTTTTGGTTGTTCCTTTTTAAAAAAATTGTTGGCAATGCACCTATTGACTTTCAGAGAGAAGGATGAGGGGTTTTTTGGTAACCATAACGATTTTATCCCATTTGCCTTCGTTTAATTTGGAAATGGAAACCATATCTTTAATGCTAATTAGGCAGCACATTACTTAGTCTTCCTGTCCTCGCGTAAATAACAATTAGCAATAATTTAGCAGTTGTACACTCTGGCATCTTCTAAGCCATACCATTGTATACCATTCCAAATTCCTTTGCATTAATTAGGATCATAAGCCAATCAGCACTAATTAAGAAGAAAATAAGTATAATAACAAATGAAACAAAGCTAGTGATTTGTATCTGTTCAGTAGTTCTTTTTCCCTCTGCAGTTTATCAAATAGTTGTAATGCGTAGGAACTTCTTCTAATTGAAACTAATTATGAGGTTTCCCCTGCTACTTTGAGCCTCATGTTCAAATCCCACGAAGCTCATTAAATAAGTAACAAAGCTGGAATCTTTAGCACATATTGTAACTTGGTTCACGTTAATTAGCACCACGTTTCGGAGGCAGTAAGAGGCTGTTCAGCAGCGAACGCTACCTAAAGGGACATTAGATAGGGATTTTTGCAGATCTAGGAGACTATGCAGAGACCTCAGCTGGGTATCGTTGGGCATTATCAGATATGGCTGAAATGTCACACATCCGCCTCAAGACTGTATGCTAAATACATTACTTTTTCTATTCAGCCCATTCTGACCCTGGCTTAATGTCTGTTGTTATTTGGAGCAAGCATCTGGGGAAATGTAGGTACTTAAATATACAGTCATTACATCTGAAGGTCATTCCTGTCTATCGGTGACTGTGTCATAAAATAGCACACGTTTTCCACTGCTGTTTTGGGTATCGTTAGCACCGTTTCGCTTTCAGAAGTGGGCAGCAATCTAGATGCCAGCATCTCTGCAGATCCCAGGCCTATTTAACAGATTGAAATTGCTACATGATGTTTAATGACTCTAAAAATATATGTGTGGGTATGTGCCGTCTCCATTTAGCTGTACGTAGTCACTTAAAGGTGGGCAGTTGGTAAGTGTTGAACACAGTTCAAGATGGGTGAAAGAAATCCACAGACTTGTAGTTTTGCATTTTCTCACTGCAAATTCACCTCATCTTAAGCAGTTTTTAGTACATTCTTATGACACAGAGTGGCACAGATGTTAAAACAGGCTGCTGCTTTGCTGCTGTACTGCCACTCGCAATCTTCATGGACAAAGACACGCATGACCTGATCTTACTGGAAAATCTCAGATGCCCTGAAACCAGACTGAATCAGAACAAATCACAGTCTAGTTTGTGCTTACATGCTCTCCCTTTCCAGCTGCCATTGTTTTGTAATCACTAATTAATTGATTTTTATAATTGATTAATTAAAATACCCTAAAAGTGGTGTGGTAATTCTGACATCTTGGATATTTTGTAGTTGTTGGGTCTGCTTTGACTTCCTAGTCGTATGTATGTAGATGCTCAGAGACCTCTCACCCTCCACCAGCCCCCAGCTACTCTTCTTGGCACTGGATCTGGCCCCAACACCACGCACCATCCCAGGTGCCCCCTAAGTTATCACCCATGCTTTCTTCCTGCCCATGAAGACCACATCTGGGCAGCTTGCAGATGGGACCGTCAAGGTTCAGGGTTCAGTGGTAAGCGGAGATGAGAGCTGGCCCCCTTCGTAGGCAAAGTGAGAAATGTCCTCACATAAATCAAGAAGGAAGAAGTGCCAGTGGCTTTTTTCCCCCTCTACGTTTCCAGACAAACTGATTTCATCAAATGACTATTCTCGTTCGAACTAGTGTTAAAGGACTACGGTGAAAAAGATCACAAAGTATCATTGCAATCCTCCCAGATGAAAAAGATGTCTTTTGGAAATTATGAAACTGTGGAGAAGTGTGCAATCCAAAGTTACTGAAAATATGAAAAATGCCTCTTCCTGAGACCTGAAGAATAGTCACCAAATGGAGATACTTTCCAAGACACAATAAAACTCTTCATGAACGGAGTCCACAAAGCAGTATTTTTTTCTCATGCTATCAATGAAATGACCAACACACAACACACATAACATGCACAGCGTGCAGGTTCTTGGTACGTCAGACAGTATAGGGATCCATTCTATTAGAAGAGTTGTCTTCTGCCATAGATGGAGGACATAGTCTTGCCCCTGGCCAACTTAGTCCATAAATGATTGTCTCTACAGCACTGACTTTATTAAACACTTCTTCATGATGTTCCATCCAGTGGTGCCTACATCCCATTGCCTTGTTCTGTTCAATGGCTGATCAGGGCACAGATGCTGCCGTTTCTCTGAATCAGTCAGTGGTTCGAGAGACATCCTTTTTTGGGCAGCTAAAGTCTATCTGCAGTAAAAACCCGTGGTGGTTCCTGGATGTCAGAGAAGCAAAGTGATGGGAAGCATCTCCAAGAACTGCTTTGGTTGCCTGTCTTCTCCTATTGCTTCCCTCCAAGGAGCAGAGGGGAGCACAGCTGATGATACCTCTCAGTTACTTCAGGTGTTTCTGAGGAAGAACTAGAACAAAACATCTTCATTTGCCCATCTTTGCTACTCCCTTTCAAGCACTTGAGGAAGTTACTTAGAAGAAAAAAGCTGGAAGAGGCTCCCCCTCTCCCAGTTGTGCAAACTGGAAGCTTCAGTGCACATAAAAATGAATATATATTTATACAGTACTCTATTTTCTATAGCATGCCTCTAAAAAACTGAAAACAGGCAATGTTTTTCTTAGGAATATATCAGAACAGTTTAATAAATGGAGCAACTGGTTCTGCACAAAATCTCCTAGGGCTTGCTGCTGGTCAGAAGTACCATTCTTCATGTTAGGTTTCTTTATCTGAAAATAAAATTCCAATTAAAAATGTGAAAAAAAATACATAAATTCGAGTTTAAATTTATGTTTTCGATAGAAAACATATATGTCTAAGAAGAAGTTAAAGAGGTAAGGAAGTAAGTTTAATGAAAAATAAAATATGTGTTGCCTTCTTTCAGCATATAGATGGTGCGTATTTGAGCAACCACCAACGTAGGAGTTAGGCTGTCCAGTTTCTGTGTGTTTGAAACAGAAGAGCGGACCCTCGTAAGCATTCACTGGGCAGTCCTGCTCTCACATCCAGTGAAGACACACCAGAAGGCCACCCCTGGTCTTGTTGCTCAGGGCACTTGTAGCCATGTCCTGATGAGAGTCTGAAGACAAAATGAGTTGGGGAACCAGAGTGCTTTTTTACTCCTGAGAGATAAGCAAGCCAGTGGTGCACAGAAAGGAAGGGGAAGGGAGAACAGCAGGAATTTGACTGTTCTGTCCTCGTATTGTGGAAAACAAAACAAATAAGGAGTCACTGGATGTTTTTTTCTTCTAATGTTTTTATTTTTTTTTCCATATACCTTCCATCACTTCTAATTATGGTCTGTAAAGAAGCGTTTGTAACAACTGCAGATGGGGAATGCTGGTACTTTCCCCTCTTTCAGAGGCCCTTTGAGGTTTGATTCACTACAATCTGTAAAATGCTTTGAGATCTTTGTGTGAAAAACACAAAATAATAAAAATGAAGTAAATTGCCATCCCCTTTTCTCTGCAATTGACATAGGCAGAGAGGTTTGTTACTGTGGAATTTGTTGGGGGAAAAGCTGGCACATCTCTAAGGCAACTCTGCTCTTTGCCTTGATCTGAGCTGCAATGGGTTAACGTTGCAGGGAGCCTTACTTTCAGGAAGAGAGAGGGAGAGAGAGAAGGAGGAAGAGAAGGAAAAAAACAAATGCAAAAAAAAAACTTTTTGTGGAAAGGACTGGTTTCTGATTTCAATTATTTCTGAGTTGTAAACATTTTCAGGGACAAGGAATTCCTTTGCATACACATATTGCTATTTGCAAAAACCAGGGCCAGTCCAGTGGAATTTTGTTTTTGTCTCAACAGAGTCATTTTATTCATCTGGGAGATTTTATTTAATACTCTGGTATTAATGACAGTAAGAAATTAAACAGTTGTTTCACTCATTTTTCTTCTTTTCAGTGTGTGTGTCTTTCTTCCCACCGCCCCCCCACCCCCGTATCTTTATAATTATGTTTTAAGACCGTAAATGTTTCCAAAGGTAGTGCCAGATTTAAAATACTGGTTGTTATTACAATGTGTGGGTGGCTTTACCCTCTCTGTTCACAGCCTCCAGCTTTTATCTGCCCTTCTTCAATCCTCCTACTAAAAGCGAGGAATCCAAGAAAATGAACTCATTTAGGGGAGAAGCAGCTTGACTCCCTTCACGATGATTGTGATTATTTTAGTCTGGAGCGACTACCCTTTAAGCAGGTAAAACCAAAAATGAAGGGAAAAGAAAAAAAAAGCTTTGAAAGCTTAAATTTTGATGCAATAAATCAATCGAGCAGGCAGCCCCTGTCTCCCAGGCTTGTTTTCATCTCATCCCCCTGCTTGCAAGGGAGTTACTCCTGTTTCATGCTACAGCGGTGGAGATGAGGATCCGACCTTCATTCTCTGCCAAACGTTTTCAAATCAAAAATACATCCTTGTAGGCTGCTGCAGCATATCCCAAGCCCTGCTGTCCTCTCTGCTGCGTGCAAGGAGTGTGAGGCAAATACTGTGCGTTGCAACAGGCACAGGGAAGAGGAAGCGAGTGATGGAGCTGGTGTTGTCCTCCCCCGAGAGCTGTAAATTTGCAGCCGGCCCGGACGCGAGGAAGGAGCGTGGTGTGCGCACCATGGGACAGGGCTGCGTTGCAGGTGAGGGGATGCAGGATTCTGTCAAATTCATTTGCGCTGCAAGTTTCTGCTGAAGATCACGACAGAGCGATGGGCGATCGCAGCATCAAGCCCCGACCAGCCTCGGACACAGCGCACAGAGGCTGCGCTGTGCAGGCAGACTTGAACCCCGAACCACTGAGCACGGGGTGAGGGAGGAGGATGAGGAAGGGGTCAGTGCAGCTTAGTCAATGAGGTCAGTGGGATTTGCAGTTGGGGCATTTGTCCCAGAGCATCCACTTTAGGTTAGGCTGAGCGTTAATGCTGTGATACTGGCAGTATGCTTCCCCTGCACTTGTGGGGGAACGGGTGTCGACAGCATGGGTGCCAAAGAGGCTTTGGAGTGGCTGAAGGTGCCAGAGGTGCGAGCACCCTTGTGCTCGCCGTTTTGTTGCAGCTGTTTGGTACAGGGGGGCCATGCTGCACTGGTGGCTTCCCTGGCCCTTCCTCGGGGTTTCTCCAGCATCACTAGAGCGTTGTCCTTGGAGCACCCCAATGCAGGAGGGAAACTGAGGCATTTGCTCCAGGAGCAGGGAAACTCCTGAGCGGCAGCAAGGCCCCTGGAGCAGCCAGACAATTTCTGTTCTTTTCTTCAGCCGTTAATGTGATTTTCTGTAATCATTACAGTTTCCCTGTATTTGAATGAAGAGGGCCATAAAAGTTTAGCGCTGTCTATCTACCTGCTCTCCTGATTATCTGTGCTCTTCTATGACTGCTATCGACTCGTTATCAGAGTGGCACTGCTCTGAACTTTGAGTTTACTGCTCTGTGGAAACACAGTAGCTGCCCAGTAATGTAGTTATTTCAGCAGGCACCCTCTTTTCTATAAGATAAGAACACAGTTGTATCTGTTTAGTGCTATCATAAAGTTGTGTTAGTCTCTCAATAAAAAGGAGTCTCTGCTTGCTCTTAAGCAGAGAGAGAGCAGCTTACCTTTGAAACCAGGGCTTGGATGAACCCGACTTGTGTTTAATGAACTGGTGGCTTACACTTTTGATGTGTTTGTTGCTCCTTTAATCAGCAGAACTCTACTGAAATCGGGAGGTTTCCTGATATGTTAAACATTCTGACTACAAGTCAACTGCAAAGTCATAATCACAGGTCGTTTTCTTCTCCCACCCCTCCTCTATAGGGCAACAAAATGTTTGTGTTGCTTCAATCCTTATTGCTTCAAAGCTCTTTGAAACATGGCAATGTGGTTTGAACTCACAGCTATGCAGTCAAAGCCTGTCTCTGGCATTTTAACTTCAGCTGTTTATGTTCCGACTAATTAGCCATAACATGCTGGTCTGGGGATAATATATTAGATATGTTATGACTCTTTCCCTGTGCTGCAGTAAGTGGCAATTCTCCATCAGTGACTTGAAAGTGCAAGAGCCATTTTTTCCCATCTTTTCTGGGGAAACAAATATTTAAGCTCAAGACACTTGATTTCTGCTACTATGGGTTATGGTCTGTTTTGATTACATTTTCTGTCTCAAAAGCCATTAGTATATTCTAAACACATGTAAGTAAATTGTCAAGTGAGAGCAAAAGTGTTTGGGAAAGTCTGTGTGCCACCCAGACCAGAGGATGTAGGCTGGAAAGAAATTATATGAAAGAAAAAAAAAAGTCCATATTGTATCATTTAAGTCCTTTTTACATAAAATAGTCTAGAATCCTGCTGAGGCCCCTGACTTGAATTTGGGCTCCGAACCCCCTACTAGTCCATTAAAAAGAGAGGGGATATCTGGAAAGACTGGGCAAAAGCGTGCAGCTGTGCTAACGTTTAGAGATTCTCATAACTTGGGTCCTGGTTTAGCAGCATCTGTAAAATTAACAGCTTCAAGTTTGGTTCATCCACAGGAACAGTGAATCTGCTGAACACATGGGCTCTTAGCATAATATTAACACTTGTTTGCGGAGAGATCACACAGAGAGCTGCGTATGGTCGGGTTTGAGCTGTTCCCGGGGTGCTGAGGGCATGTCTGATGAGTGAGGGTTGGTATTAAGACCAGCATGGTTCAGGACATGGAGATGCTGTGAACTTTTTTGAGTGCCACAGCCTGTTTATTGGTCTGGTTTTGAGTCTCTGGGCAATCCTGAGGGACCTGGCCATCTGCAGCAGCCTCAGGCTTTCTTCTGGCACTTGCCTGCTTCTTTGTAGGTCTCTGGTCAGCAGAAATCAGCAGAAAACAGAGAAAAAAGGGTTCAGCATTTTATAGTTTCCAGAGAATAACATTGCCATGTGCCTAAGCACCCGTCATTGCAGATTTCCCCTGCACTGGTGGTGGGAAATGAGAAACCTGATGACTTCCTCACGATGGGCTTTGGGAGGAGAGCTCCAAGAGAGAGGGCAAAGCCACCACTGGAGGTTTTCATTTCTAGTTAGAAATTAGAGGATATTATTTGTCACTCTGTCTCCCTGCCCATTTATCCACCTGTCCTCACATCCACATCCATCATACTGTCTGTTTGCAGCCCTTGTGGCAGTCCGTTTCTGATGTATGTAAATTGCAATAATATTACAGCCACAGGCAGTGTCGCGTTATTGCCAGCTTGATGGAGTTATATCTGCGTTTACTGCAAGGCAGGAGTAAACTGCAGTGCTGCACAACTCCAGGAGCTGAGATCCTGCTTGTTTGGAGGAAGGCACCATTTGTCCTCCCACTCTGGCCCCCATCTTCTCATCACCTTCAGTCAATCCCTAATGTACGAACAGGGAACACAAAAGTGTCTGAATTGCTCCATACAACCCATTTTTCTCTGTCTTGTACAAGGGCCAAGGACAATGTTTCCCTCCTGTCTGTCCCGTGCAGCTCACGCAGACTTACTTGCTCTTTTTCACAACCACACAAACTTTCATAGACATGCGTGAAAAAGGGCTGGAAAAGAAGACCGATAAGAAAACCGTGCCCAAACAGCAGCTCTGAGGTTCAGAACCAGGTCTCACCAAAGTCCTCAGGGGTGTCTTTGTGCTTTTCTTTCCCAGTGCCATTCCCAAAGAAGAAGCCACCACGTTGTCAGAGCGGGGTGCGGCAGCCGTCCCCACCCCATGGGATTTCCGTAGGGCTCCCGTTGGGCAGGTGCCACCGACGCGGTGCCAGCGTGGCGACCTCCAACGTGCTCACTGCCTTCGGCAAATGCTTCTTGACCAGGTCAGCTGGCGGGTCCATTTGCCACGCTGCACTGGATGAATTATGGGCTCTGGCCCTCAGTCCCATAAAATATGTCAGGATGCTCTGCATGTGTTGTCTCTCTAATCCCCCTTCCCTCTCAGCCTACATGTAGCCCTGATGTCTTTATTTAAAACCCTACTGACTTAATATTTATATCCAAGCCCTTTCATCTGTTCCTGTCCCTATCAGAAGAAGGTAACATTTCTTTGGAGGCAGTAGCTGAGTTTTCTTTTATTGATTTATTTGTTACTATTACTATGCCCCCAACATAAATTGGCCATTTAATAGGCAAGTAGCAAGGGGCAAATTTCTGGAGGGAAGGTAGCACATCGGATCAAGGTCAGATAAAAAACAGAGCTGAGCTACTGCCAGTTTCTTTGTCAAGGCCAGGAGGGGGAATTGGGGCCAGTTTTCTTAAAGCCAATGGAGCTTGCGTTGATGAAGAGAGCCGCAGAGACAGAAAAGAGGTCAGTGAGTAATGCGTGTTGGAGCCAGGACAAGGGAATAACAGCATCAAGTGCCTGCAGAGGAAGACAAACAGCAGTGGTAATGTGGGCTACGCGGCAATGTTGCTGAACTGTTTTCAGCACAGACCTTCCTAAAAGGCTGTTTCTCTGAATGGGGCAGTGCCAGAGCCAGCCCCTTCCTCCCGCGTCCTCCAGCGTCTTCCCAGTCGCAGGAGCACGTCTGCTTTCACTGCAGCAAGTGCTGCACAGCTTGAGGAGACAGTTTTGTGCCGTTACAATTAAAGCTATTATTCTCATACGCAGCCAATAGTTCGATAATCTAGGTCATCATGTATGTACAGCCTGGAAGGGTGCTCATCGCAGCTGTAGAGAGCTCTGTCCACAGCTAAGTCTTTCTGGGTGACATTAAAGAGCATAAAAGAGGCTAGGTAACATATTTATTTGCAGCGAAGTGTCATGTTCTGTCCTACTTCAGGGACTTGTTCATCTGCCCCGTAAGCAGTGACAAACCCATGGCAGAAGGACGAGGGAGATGACCCCTCAAAAACATCGCAGACAAGCGGTTCAGCATAAGTTCTGCCCTGACACTAGCTTTTAATAACCCATAATTTATATATTAGATATACATATATATATGTACGTGTGTATGCCCATTTATACATATAACCTCTAAAAAGTGCCTAGTATCTTACTTGCCCAGTTGAGGATCCTTTAAAAGCCATTTTCTGCAGATGCTTGGCAGCTTGAGAAAACCTCTTCTTTCAAACTGAGCACCCGCAGCACTGTCCTTCCCACATCAGACGACGGTTTTTAAGCCCTCCCCTTCAGTAACCAAAACTAAATTAATCTAACATCAGGAGAGGCTCGTACAAGGAAAACCTATCAGACTTTGAAATAGTGTCCCCCAGGGAAGTTGGGGAAGCCCTGTCATTTAAGGCTGAATGGATTGACCTATTCTGGGACAGCTGGAAGCTTGGGCTAGCTGAGCTAATATGGCTTTTCCATTTCTAATATATCTGACCTAAACTTGGACTGTCGAGACCCACCAACGCAGGCAGATATGCTTTCAAGGAACACACCAGAAAATGAGGAACAGTGTTTTTAGTAGGCAGACAAGTCATAACCACAGGATCCCTGGACATTCAGTTGTGGCTTTTTGTCTTCTTCCCTCTCCAACTTCTGTGCTAAGACACTTTGCTCTCCAAAAGTAGCAAGGGCTCAGGCCTCCTATTTCTGAACTGATGTCATCTTGTTTGGGAACTTGGGAAACAGAGTTCAAGGAAGAAAAGAAAAGATTATGGAAGGACCACTAGAGAAAAAGTGCTCGAAGATCAATGTTTCAGGTAGATGGCAAATATCACTCCAAGCAGGAAAAATAAACTTTGAGTTGGAAACACGGATATTAATGTTCAGGCATAACTTGTTTTTTCCTCCCTCTTGTCATGGTCTGTGAAGTCCTAGTAAATAAAGAATTGCTTAATTTTCGTGGTGATTGTTCAGGCTATGAAGGCTTCTAAGCCTAAATATACATGTACTTATATATATATATATTTACATTTCAGTTTCTGTAACCCAAATTCTCTAGGGGAAAGAAGATCTTTCTTGTAATAGTTTCCTCATACTTGCCCTCTGAAATCTGGGCTTTAAGAATAAATAAACTATACAATTTGTGTCAGTTTAGCTGCAGGGATGAGATGGGATCCTTCCAGGGAAAAAGTGCTGTAGGATTCCAGCAATCAATTACACTGACATCCGCCCATCAAAAGCTGCATCTTGAGCAGAGATCCAGTGTCAGAAATTTGGCAAAATATCCCTTCAACACAAGTAGTCAGTGATTGCAGAAGTCAGTGATATGGGGTGAGAAAGCTGTTCAGAGGGGAAGGCAACTTTTCTGTAAACGGGAAGCTGGTTTATCCCTAGCAGCATGTAAGGCTGGTCACAGTCTTCCTTCTCTACTTCATTTCCTACAGGGCAAAAGAGCAAGGGGATGTGAAAATCAGTGCCGTGTGGCAAATGAACTGAAAGCCTCTGTAATTGCTCCCCTTGGTGTTGAGCACAGAGCAGGGCAGCCCTAGAGTGTGACTTTATTGCAAGGAATGCAGTCTGGGATGGAGGAGAAGGTCCCTGGGAAGCCTCTGGGGGAAAGACAAAAGGTGTTCACCTAAAAGATTTTTAGCTACGTTTTAGTTCAAGGGGGTGGTAACTGTCACATTAGAGAGGACTAGCCTATGCACCTCCCAAAATCTGTGAAAGTCCATTTTTTTGAGCTGCTAAGCTCAAAAATCAGTCCGTCTGTACCTTTTGTGTAGGCCCGTGTGGCTGAAACAGCACAGCCACCATTTCATCTAGCTCCAAGTCTGGTGCCTCATGTTGATGGTTTTTCCCGTTTCTGACCCTCATAGGCTGATTTTTTGTAAGAGGCATTTATTGTGTTTATTCATGAGAGCAATCAACTATATCTCCTTACACCGCCAACGTTTACGGTAATGTGTCCCCAACACCTCTGCCTCCTCCTGAGTGCAGAAAGGGCAAAACTCCTACCCCCGTCCCTCCGTAAATGGCTACAGCAGAGCAGGATTTTCCTTCCTGGCCTTTGCCAACACGATGGTACCCGGAGCCCACAGGTGCACAAGGAAGAAGGTCTGTAGCGCAGGCTCAGCCAGGCTGCTCCCCTCCTGTAGCAGGCTGTAGGGGCCCCGTGAAGACCAGCCCTCAGGGTCACCACAGGGAGAGCTGATATCTTCCACAGTTCCCAGTGAAACGTTTCACTGAGGCCCTGTCCTTGAATTATACCCTGAAAACAGGCCAGGAGAGGGAAGCCCATCTCCTTGCCTGAAGACAATGATGCCAAACGCTCTAACATCATGTCTCAGCCACCAGCAATTTGGGGAATAACTCAATTCTTTTTAATATTTACAAATACGAAGAAGTCAGTTTCCATTGGATTCAACTTGTTATTTCATGTGTTATTTTCAAGATGCATGAAGTATTTTCTCTCATCACCATCACAAGTAACTCTTTTGTTTTTTAAAGATATTTGACATGCATTCATCACTTGACTCAAGCAATTTCCACTTTTAAGAAAAACATAGTAAAATAGAATTACAAGATGTTAAAGTGGCAGTAGCTGGCAACAGTAGTTTATGTAGCTTCTGTCTTTCCAGGGTCTAGCTGCATGCTGGTCAGAATAGGACGCTCAGATTACTGCCAGGACTTCCATTGCCATCTTTGTCCAGTTGTTATTAATACAGCAATATCCACCCAACCAAATGAGCAAATTCTCCTGTGGACATTTCTGTGTATGCAGCCCCAGCAACCCTGCTGTAGGCTGTGTTATTCGCAGTTCTTCTGAGTTTGCTGGGTGTGTCCTCTGAGGGAAAGCAGGAGCTGCCATTTTCTACCAAAAACATTCACTGTGTCTACTGGGATATATTTAGTGGTTAGGAAGTGCAGGTCCCTAAGCAGTAATTAATATCTCCAAGTCTATGAGGTGCTCTCCTTCAGTGCTCACCTATTAACTCTCCTACTGAAACCCAGATTCTTTTTTTTTTTCCTTCATGCCTTTAATTTAACACTTGCTTAGTAATGTGAAGCCCCATAATCACCTTGAAAATACACCACTGGGGAGTGAGGGCTGTGACTTGAACTGGTAGAAGTTCAGCAGATCTTGCATCTTCTCCAGAGTCGGCGCCAAGCCAATGCTCCAGGTGCCACAGTGCCGCATCCTAGGAGCAGCACGCTCTTCTCCACCCACACTAAGGTCCCACTCGGTAGCAGAGGTTAAGGACGCGCTCCTTTGCGAGGAGAGAGGCTGGTGGTGTGTGGACAGGTCGGTAACTGCAGTCCATGGAGAGGCGTCAGTGGAACCTCCATCCTGAGATACGCATCTGCAAGCCTTGAGTCACAAGTTCTGACCCTACCTATCCAACGCCCAGGCGCCTTCAGTTAGTTGGCATTACTCTACCTAAACATACCACCAAAGGCACAGGTCCCTTCTGCTTGGACTGGGTGAGTTGCTGCCCCGGCTGGCAGGTGCTGGGCCAACACGTTGCAATCGCAGCCTGTCCGGAGCTGCTGGCGGCGGTGTGTGCGCACCTCCTGGGCCGCGGCACTTCACTGGTGGCCCGGAGCCATCTGAGTGTTTGTAGCCACTGCAAAGGGCTATGAACGGAGCAATGGAAATGCAAATTGTCGCTGACCCGCCGAAGATCTGAGATGTGGTTTGAGGGCGTTTCCTTATTTCTTTTCAAGTCTCATTCTGTAGGGTCCCTCCCTGTCTTCCCGTGGTCCGTAAAGCGGATTTGTTTGTGGCATACATACAGTAATGGGCTTACAGAGAACACAGAGGGCTTAAGCAGCTTTCCTCGATGGCCTTTGATTCACTGAAATTTGCCCTGGGAAACATGGCAGTGGTGGCTGATCTGCTCCATGCCTCCTCCTGGTGCTGTATAATAATAATATCCCCCATTTCATATTCCTCAATATTCCTTCTGGCAGACATGCGAAGAGGGTGGCAATACAAGCCCATTTGTACAACTATGAGTTCACTGCCTCTACTCCAAAACAGTGAAAAACTAACATTCAACAATTCTGCTTTGCAAGCCGTCGTTATTTTGATAACACTTCAAGCGAGCAGCAGAAATACCGAGCAGCCTCGGGGCAGGGAGAATTAGCAACGACAGTGTCTTGCTGCAACTGGAAGCCTCTTGCAAACAAAGTGTGTTTCGAGCTGGAGGCTGGGGAATCAATAGATGATTGTTTGCATGTGGGGGCCACCAAGTGCCACTGCAGTTGAGGGTCAGTTGGTCTTACAGTTACAAACTGCATTTTTCGGAGGCCTGCAACATGCCTGTTTCTATTTGCGGACAGCAGCTAACATGCCACACAAGTGGTCGGTGAGATTTGGTTTTTCCTTAAAGGCAAATATATGTGATGAGGGAGGAGAGAATTAGCAGAGAGCTGGCACTGCGTTTCAAGACCCTTGCTTTTATTTTCAAACTGCACTCACTGAAGGCCTGATTAGCCTTAATAAATATGTTTCTCCAGCCAAATCTTTGATGTCACGCCTGGAGATTTAGCTTCACAACTCTCCATTTAGTGGAAACCTTTCAACTAAATGTACATGCATCAAGCTGACAATGTAGATGTTTATTTTATTTTATTCATTTAAGGCCCAATCCAAAGCACACTGCAGTCAATAGAAATCCAGTCATGGCTTTAGTGGACATTGGACTGTGGCATCATGAAAAATGTCTTTATTAAACACATTCCAGAAGTCAGATGGGCCAATATTTAGACAAGGTTTCCTTACCAACCCTAAATTCCTCCCCATCAACACAAGCAGGGACTTGTTTCCTGTGTTCTGTTTTTTTTTTGGTCAATATTATTTTTACAAAACAAAAATGAGCAGGTGGATGTTCTGATGTCAAAAACCATGCAACAACCCAGACATTTTCAGCGCTCTGCTAGGTAATCAGCAACAACTAGGTAGAGATACTTAGATACAGGCAACGGAGAGGCAGGTACTGCCCGCCAGGGTCAGTCGAGCACCTACATTAGGTGCCTACCACAGGAAGGGAAATATCTTCCCTTTTCCTCCTCTGCACTACACTTTGTTTGGGGTAATTGAGAATCCGGTCATTAAAATAATTATTAATGGCTGTTCCTTGCACTACATAGACTACATGGACATCAGGGATGCTGAAGGCTGAAGGTCTGCAGATCCTCCTCTGTGGATCAGATCCCTCATTTATTCTCTGGTGCCTGTGCTGCAATCTCACATCAGCATCCCACTGCTATGGCAGGGATGCTCCCCTGCAAACAGCCGAACGGACCTTCAATTACACTTTGCATCTTCAGATTCGCTAATTAGAAAAGGAAAAATTATTTGGGGAATTAAACCTTCTGTCTTTATCTCAAATGCCCATAAAAATACTACTGGTATAATACGTAAAACCTGCCTTTAGATACAGTGCATGCCTCCTCACTAAAAATCAAGAGAAATCATGATACAAAATCAATGGGATTGCTTAATTTCACTCACTGGGAAGTAGGGCTCATGCTTCATGTTTAAATTTGTTAGTATATATAAAAATATTTTGCACTGCTTGAGCAAAAGGCCTTACCTGTTCGGTTTTTATTAATTTGAAGAAATTCCTCTGTCAAAGTCATGCAGTTGTATTTCCCAGATCAGTTTTCTTCCTTTGTGCTGCTTCCCCTTCAACTAACGGACTTCAGTAAGTCTCTGTAGAGGGCAGTCGGATTTGATGGCATGCAGATAAATCACATATAGAAGGACTGAGGAAAACTAAAGCCGTACACAAGTAATAAATAAGGCTATTATTGTCTCCCTGCCTGATCCAAAAAGAGCAAACGGCCTCAGCATGCTTTCATTTAATAAACACTGTTTCTTTATAATGAGCTTTTTTTTTTTCATCTTCATATTACTTACTGCTTTTGCCAGCCCCATAGCTGAGATAAGAAGTATTCTGCTCCTATTACAGATAGGGGAAGCTGAGGCAGGAGCGTGTAGAGCAACACTTGCCAAAGTGTGACTATTAGTCACCGAAACTCCACTTTTTATTCCCTGGGATGCCAAGGTCCCTCCCATCATCTGCTCCTGGGGATTTCACCAGACACCATGGCAACTGGCACCCCCAAAAGTCTGCTTATTTTGTCGCCTAATATCAGAAATAGGTGATGTCTGATTTCATTCTGTCTGATTTCTCAAGATGCTTTAGAAGCAGCAGTGTCTGCACCCTGAGTCTCAGTACTGTGTTCAGCCTCTTTGAGCCCCATCCAAAGCTGGATGGAAGCAATAACATTGTTAATTTGGGTTCATTAGTGCAACCAATAATTGAATAGGAAAATGTGGTAAGGGAAAACAAGGACCGGAGGCTTAAAACCTGTCATTCCTCCACTCCTCCAGCCCTTGTGCTCCCAGACTCTGCTCTTAATCCCAAAGCCAGTTTCTCTGAGTCTGCTGCAGCCTATATTGAAGCATCTCCTGTTTTAGCAATACCTCTCTACCCTCCCTTCCCAACATTTTCAGGGGGTGGGGGTGGAATGCCCCAAAAAATCAACAATTAGGTTCATCAATTTAAGCTGATTACCATTTGCAAAATCAGTCATGATAAAACTGGTTATCAATGTGCCGTTTGTGATAGAAAGTTTTCCCTGGGAGGCTCGGATCCTGCTCTGCCAGCACTTCAGTCTCGCAGAATCTAACCCTGCAGGGTGCTGTACGCTAAAATGTGCTGAAGTAAAACAATACTGAGGGTGCTGGGGACCTGTCTGGAGGCATTCAGCACCTGGCAAGATCAAGCTGCAAGTCATGCTTCTCCTTTCTTAATAAAAATTGCTTTTGGGGAGGAAAAAAAAATCCCTCCCCAAAATATGTTATCTTTGAAAAACCAATCTGCCTTTGCAAGACAGGCTGTAATTGAATCCCAGCTGAATGCAGCTGCAGTTGGGGTGAGGTGCCAGCGTCAGGAACAGCATCTGGAAAGCCACAGAGAACCGCAGAGCGGAGTTGCATAAGCTAAGAAGCTCTTTAAAATATACGCCTGTGTGTGTGTGCACGGGTGTAAATAAAATAGGGAAAACTAAACAGCGGATCCGAGGCCAGAGTAGCAGCGCTGGAGAAAATGGCGGCGGAGCCCTCAGCCTCCCAAAACCTCCAGCTCGGCGAGCATCCTGCAGCTCCCTGCGACGGTGACCCTCCTGCATCTTTGTTCTTCGTCATACCCTGCTTCCAAGCGCGAGCCCGAGATTGTTTACTTCTTCTCCCCATCTCTCCAAGGGATATGATTCACACGTTTTCAGATTTATTTGAGCAAAATGCAATAAATATGCTGCTTCAATTTTAACTGCTGGAATGTAGCCAGGGTTTTTAATGAATCTGGCCTGTGCGATTGAAGTGGTCCAGGATCGCAAAAGCTCTGGGCACTGTTAGATTATACACACAGACATACACACACACATATCTCCCCCCACCTCCTGTTCCCTTGGGGCTCCCTGAGTCACACGCGACTGCAGGTTTTTCAGATTCGGCTCTGGTTAAAATTAGCAAAAGCCTTTATTATTCAAGAAGAGGAAGGATTCCTATCACAGCTGCCGAGAACTGACATATTTTTCTTGGATTTGCTGCACCGACCTATTATAATTTGGCTTTATCTGTTATTCTTTGTTTCCCTAAAAAATAGTAGCAAGCCTTGGTCCTGTCAACACTGAATTTTAATTAACTGTTCATGAAGATCACTGCATTAATCTGTAGCTGGACCATTGTGGTTTTTTTCTGTGCAGCTGGCATCTCTAAGGTTTCGATCTTTTATAGTAATGTTTTGTAACAAGGTACGGTCAGATCTCTGCTGATTGAGGCACTGGTTTTGCAAGCTTGAACAAAAGATACATTTCAAGCAATTGTAAACACCTTGTTTTAGTTATCAGAGCAGGTAGCAAAGAGCTTTCGCACCAAAATCTGGAGGCATATAACTCAAGTGTGGTTATATGAAGCCAAGCACCAGATTCATTCAATTCACAAGCTGCATGCATTTCAGAGGAAAACAAAAACCAGAAAATGAGTTATGATATGGTAAATACGGTCCATGTCAACTCACCAGGAAGATTTTGGCCGGATCCCAGGAGACAGCAGACCAAAATCGCCACGACCCGTGGGAAGAGGCCTGCTCTAGTAGAAGCAGAGTGCCACTGCTGGAGCTCCGCAGTGTCTAATGGGTCCAAACCGGCGTGGAGGCATATTGCCAGAGCCACATGGAAAAACCAGAGGATGTCATTTCTCCTTTGCCTCCATCTGCGGATAATTGGTTGAGCACTAAAATTCACAAGGAAAATTTTGTTTTAGAAAGATGATAAAGAGAACAAACAAAAGACAGGAAATTAAAATTTATGTAAACATAGTGGTTCCCAGAGCAACAATAAATGAGCCACATTGCACATATAGACGAAGGCATAAAAGTTAATACCATGTGCAGCAATACCATACACTACGTAGGTACCCTTGGGACGCTGTTACATTTGCTACGGGACCCATCATTTTGAATGGTTTGACTTTTACGTTTTTAAAGTCTCAAACATAACATTGCACTAATGCCAGGTGGGAATAGGGCATTTGCTGTTTATTTGTTTGTTTGCTTAAAAGAGAAAGGACCATTTGAACAGGATGAGCCACAAGTCATAATTTTCTCCCATTGCAGAGTGGAGACAAAAGTTGCAGGCTTTGGTCTCCGAAGTTTTCTGCACAGTTTTGGTGGGGAGGTATTTCTGTGCGCTGATTTAACACTCGCAGAGTGCGATGGCAGAAGGGAGAACAGCTCTCCTGTTGAGATAGGGCAGCATGTGTTCCAGCGATGAATTATAGTGCAACGTTAAGTACAAAGCTTTTCCTTAAGTAAATGTGGGAGTGCGGAAGGGATTGACTTAGCCGTGTAAGCCTCAGCTCTGAAATACCTAAACTCCTTGGAAACATGCCTTCAGCTTGCTCTTCTATTTTTTGCAAGTAGTCATCCCGAGTTTGATTCTCTGCTGCCTCATGCAGTTGTTGACATCAGTAACATGGGTGTAAAATGTCACCAGATCAGAAGGCAGCCGGCATTCACCTTGCATTTGTATTCATGACTATACAAGGAAGAGGGCAGCAGCGGGTCAGGCCCACTGAGATCCACAGAGATTACTTTGTCGATGTGGGATGTTTGTGTTCTGATGGGGTGTTTTATAATCGACTCTTAAAACTGTGCTGCAGCCTATTTGTTCTGGTTTCATGGCAGAGCAGATTGGAACATGGGAATTGTGTTTTTTCAGGGTTTTGTTTTGTTTGTAGGAAAGGCATTGCATCATTTTTTTGTTGTTCAAAAGATTCCAAAATTTCCAAAATGTGAAGCATTTGCCAGGAGATATGATTTAGGATCAGACATGGCAAGCATCCCCTGGGTCAAGTCTGCTCACCCACCAACGCAGGCAGCTACGTCAGTGCTGGAGCTTTCCCAAACCAGGTGGCAGGGGCCATGTCTGGGAGCAAGTCCCCTGCCTCGCTGTCCCACACCAGCCCCAGCCTCTTGCCACAGCTGCTCCTTTGTGAGACTGTGGCACCCACATGCATCCATCACGAGACCCAACAAAGCACCCACTGTGGTGGGCTGACCTTGGTCGGCTGCTGGACGCCCACCCAGCAGCTCTTTCACTCCCATTCCTCAACACGGGGAGGAAATAAGTTGAAAAAACTCATGGATCAAGATAAAGACAGCAAGTGAGAGCCATAACAGGCAAAACTTGGACATTGCCAAAGAGGGGAATAATTGTTGGGAATCTTTTGGTGTTGGAAAGTTGTGAAGGCGTGAGGGCTGGAGTTCCATTGTGCACGCAAATTGTCCACCTTTGTCACAGGGAAAGGCAGCATGGGTTGCTCCTCCCTTGGGAAAAGGCAAGTCCACCTTTGTCTGTGTTGTGATAACATTACATCATGATTTTGGTGTGGGGAACTTTTTAGTGCTGATGTAAGTGAAGTTTGTAAAGAGTGTGTGACGAATATGTGTGATCTGCAGGAAAAACGTGAGCTGCAGGGGTGGGACAGAGACTGCACCTGGTCAAGGTGACTGCTGCATTGAAATCAGGGCTTGCACCCCGTGGTCATCAGCACCACCTACTGACACCTTCATCTGCTGGGGGTCTCTCCGTCTCCTTCCTGGCAATACAAGGGCAGACTGTGCGGTCCCACCTGGGGAGCTGAACCACCTTGTTTCTCCAACCCCTGTGCCCCAGAGAAGGTGCACTGCTTGCACTCGTCCTAGTGAGAACCCCGAGATGGTGGCTGCCATAGGGTGTTGGGTTGGAGACCAGGGAGGTGAAGCCTTATCCCCCACTGACCTGCCGTGGGGTGGCAGGGAGATGTTTCACCTTCCCTATGTCTGGCTCTACTTTGACTTCTGAAAGCTTGGTGTCTGGGTCTGAGCTAGCCAATGTGGGCACCTCCAGGGACAAGTAGTGTTACCCAAATATAGGCTTCTAGTCCAAGTGGGATGAGTTTGTCCTCTGGAGATGTCTGCTTCTCTCTGTTGCCCATCAAACATCCTAAAATAACCTAGCTTGGACTTCAGTGAGTGACTTTGAAACATTTTGAGGTTTCTGTTTCCCATTCTGTTTTCTGGTTCTTACGTCTTTGTTTCCTTTCTTTGTTTAGTGATGTGGCCTATTTCTCACTTTTTATGTGTACTGTGACTCCTACAGTGGGACCTTAGACTTCAATGAAGCCAAGTCCTTCTTCTAATTCATAATAATAAAAAGGGAGAGTGATATACTCTTCATGCAAAAAATTAATTTTTTGCTAATTCTTGTTCAGCTGAAGCAGCTCATTTCTCTTGAAACGCAATTGAAATGTCATTAGTATTTTCATTAGCATGATGACTGATGATACAAGGCAGGCAAGTAGATTTGGGGCCTAGGCTGATAAATTTTCATGACGTTTTTGTAAGGCTGTGCTAAACACTTCAGAAGTCACATGCCAAGTGGTTCCAGATCATTTAAAAAAACAGAAGACTTTTTTTTTTTTTAGCTCCTGGAATGAGAAACAGCCGCACAGCTACACAGAAATAGCACAGCAATCCCTGGAAATGCCCAGCAGTTGCTAAACATTTTTTTTCTTTATTGAAACAGTTAATCTTCATCAATGATGATATTTTACTGATGCATCTTTGGCATTTTGCATTTTTTTCCCCATCTCTGAGGATTCACATCTCAATGAAATGGCTCTTATGTTTGCGGGGAGGAGAGAAATTCCTGTGGAGAAGCCCAGCTTAAGACCTGACCATAACTTAGGCTGCCTTTAGAGGCTTTTTTGAGAGGTTGAGCAGGATTTAAGTGATACATGTGTGTAAGCCATCTCGACAGTTTGGCTTCCAGAGCCTTTTCCCATCACTAAATGAACAATGAAGAATGGATAAACAAGAAGGGAGAGGAAATGTTAAGCTTAGTTAGTTGTCTAATCAGTCTGAGACATTTTGCCCTCTTTGCTATGAGTTAGCTTCAGACACAGATGAAGCGAATTATGCACTTGGGGTGACTTGTACTTGTATCTCCTGGATAGGCTATATTTATTTCATTGATTCCTTCTGTACGTGCTAGCAATAACAGAGCTGTGTCCTGTAAGTTCCCGTGGTTTTCTCTCACCTGCAATTTGAACTGCAGGGTTTTTGGATTGTTTTTAATGCTCTGTTTACTGGGAGAAGGAAAAAAGTGTACTCCCTTCTTTGCCATGTCAAGAAAAAGACCCTGTCATGGGCCAGAAAAAAAAATTCCCATTTCCTTACTGAGTAACAAATCCATCCTAAAGAAACATGGGAAATTTCCATGGTTTATAATTTATAGCACATACACTTTGATGCCTTGCGTTGCAGCCGTTTTACTTCCCATTCAGGGAGGAGTTGACAGGGCATGTTTGTGCTGCCCCTTCATTGGTGACAAGAGGATATTTACAATGATGAGATATTTCCCTACCCACAAGAGACTTTGGGACAAGCAAAGATGAAGGCTTAGGGCTCAATTCATTTGCCCACATGTAGTTGTCAACTGTCATTTGAGATGCCTAGGATATCCTGCCTGGCCTCCAGCTGCTCCTGCAGAAGGGCAGAGGTCTTGCCTGAAGCCCTTTATCATATCTGCCAGCCACCCTCGAATGTTTCAAATACTTCAGGGCATTTCAAATACAACCAGGTGCCTGTACAGAGCTTCCACTCCTGGCCCAGGGATGCATCATCCATATTTGAGGCTCTCCTTTTGAGCAGGAGGAATTTAAACCTGAGAGGCTGACATTTGGCCATGGAGTTTTTGGGGGGATGGATCCTCTCACCAAAATCTGTGTGTCTACAGCAGAAGATAGCTATGTGGGTTAGGTGTCTCCACTTTCATTATAGTCGGTGAAAGTTTAGCCAGCGGAGCCTGGAGAGTAATTTGTCTTTGAAAACAACGTCTTGAAATAAAGAAGACTCCTACTTTTTCAGATGAATCACCCACTCCACTCCTTTGACTATTAATCTGATCTCTGTGGCCTGTAATAGGAGCTTAAATATATAGCTCTCATCTAGAAACCTGGGCTGTGGCCGCCTAAAGTTAGGTGAGATTAATCCCTTCTCTTCTTCTTATTAATAAAGAACACCATCAGGAGGACACAACTAAAAATCCAAAGATTTGGTTTTGTAGGCAAAACTCAAAATATTGGATGTGATTGAGCTGTTTTACTGGACGGTTGTCCCAGCAGGAGAAAACAAGGCCACTCTGAGTGGCTTTTCATGCCCAAACTGATAAATAAAATCTCCTTAGACTTCTTCCTCCCAGAATTTTTCTGCAAAACTTGCAAGGCTAGATGTTGCAAACAGTTGTCTGAAACCAGGACCTATCCTTAGGTAAATCCCTACTGGGACAGGGAGTGCTGAGCAAATAAAATACACTATCAACTTCATTTCAAGCATAAAGATTGGAGACCCTGTGCTTGGCAGTTTCCTGAAGTTCATTTTTCTTTTCTGTCGTTTGATGGCCTGACCAAAATCTCAGTCAGGCTCAGAATTCCAGCAGACTCTGCCACTGTTAAATCTTTCCATTTTGATAATAAAATTCCGCTACACCAGCAAAGCAATCATAATTAACGGAAAGCTCTGCTTGTATCATCTTTGCTCCATCATGATGCTCTCTCAAGTGTTTTGTTGCTTAAAGGGAACATATTCCCACCCTGATGTACCTTTCTGTATTTGGTCTGCCTGATGCCGGAATATAAGCATATATGGTTATCAAGAGGGAAGTTCATTGGGGAAGAACCTAAAACATCTTGTTTAGGCACTATTAAATGTGAAAACTGAAGATGAGCTTGCACCAAAGCTATGCAGAAGAGCACTCTGGAAATTTGGAGTGGCTTCGACATAGATGCACAGCATTCAAGTTGATAGCATAACTCCAAATGTTAGTGGTTAAGAGCATTTAGGGTTTTCCCAGTATGCTCTTTATTCTATTTCTTGTCAATCTGCTTTTCACGCGTCTGTAATAAGCAATTTCCCTCCTCCAGCTTCTTTCCAATCTATTCTTTGTCTCCTATTTCCATCTATTTCCCTATTTCATTCCACTTTGCACTCTTCACCTCTTTAACCTCTTCTTCATCAGTCAGATCCCTTCTTGTGTCTATACACTCCATGGAGGCAGTATCTGACCTTAATACATGTGGTCTCTCTGCCATCCTTCTTATACTGTTAAAGGAAGTAGTCTCCAGCAAGAATTTTAATGAAAACCACTCTCAATAAAGTATTTCCTATAAGAATTTTCCTTTGAAAAAAACATAAAATCCAAAGGTTTTACACTAAAGTTTGTATCAGAGCAACAGTTATCCGCGAGGTTTTGGGTAGGATACAAAAGAAAGGACAAACTTCACGAAAAATCCTAAATTCTGGATTGTTTTTGGTCCAGTCACAGCAATCCTGAACTGTTAAAATAAAGCTGAACATTGTACTCCATTTCATCATTTTCAAATATTTTTTTCCAGAATGCCATTAGAATAGAGCAACAATTAAAGAACTATATACCATAATGTTAGCTAATTATTAAACTTTTGTCACTGAGGTTAATTGGCAATAACACTTACAATCTTACCTATACATCTATTTAAATAAATTTCAGTTTTCACATCGCAGTCAATTACTGTGGTTTTCAGAATGAAAGGTTAAAAAAAAATACCCCATATCTATTGATCTGAAATACAGAAAGGGAGAGAGAAGGAGAACGATATATGCGCTCCCAGTGTGTATTATTTTTCATCTCTGGTGCTGATAAAGCAAGCACTCATTTTAGTGATAAATCAGCATTAGAGTGGGATAAATGGACTCAGATATTAAAACAAAGCCAGCATGAGACCTTCTAAAAATAAAACCTCCTCCATTGCAGTCTCCTAGATTGCAGGGTATACGGGGAGTTCCATTAAGTGCTGAGATTTTACTTCAAATGTGTGTCATACTCTGAGTATTTCTCATTGTATGAACGGGGACATAGCTTATTACAGATGAAGAAAAGTGAAATGACCAGGCTGCCCAGTAGGGAGAGTGCTAACTGGGAAGTCAGCAGTCTTGGGTTCACTTAACAGCTCCACGCCTGACTTCAAGGAAGGCATTTCAGCCCATCCTCATACCACCTCTGCCTACCGCCACGACATGGCTGCCTTTGATTGCGACCACAGGGGCTAGAAAGGTGGGGACCGCGCTGCAGAGCAGTTCCTATATTTCTGGAGCGAGTCAGGTGGTGGAGGTGCTCGCCTGGTTCTTTTGTTTTCCTTTTGTGCAATGGTATGGGCAGTGGGGTTCCAGCAACATCCCTGGAAAGGCTTACTTCTCAAACACAGACATCGCCACAGGACTACTTACATCGTTGTAATGCAAATACGACATTTCAGTCACAAAGAAAAAAGTTTGTACGTTATCCAGATATCGCCTTCTACAGGATGCATAAGCAGCGATAACCTAAACCTTGCCATTTCTAGAGGAACATTGCGCTCTTTTTTCTCAGTGGAGGTATCTCAGTCGAACTTGTTCAGCAAGATTTTTGCTAATTATTTTGCTAACATCTCTTAGCTTTCATCACCTTTTCTACACTAGATGTGCCTGAAAAATGACTCCATCATTACACCAGCCCAGTCCCACTGCCTCATTCATCCTCCCCCTGCCAGCAACTTGACTCTTCTGCCCATGCTTCATGCCAGCACTCTCCTACCAAAGCTGTCACTGTCCCATTTAATCTGTGATAAATACAAACTGCTCCCGACTCCATTTGCCTAGGGGATATCAGCTCTATCTGCCACATTTAAAAATGATCATCCCTGTTGTTAAGAAAAACAACAACTCAAAACACCACCCTTGACTTTTCTCATTACTTACAGACTGAAATTCCCCCATCTGTCTTTCCTCAGCTGTGTTCTTGAGAAAGAAATCCTATCTCCCGTTTCCTTCCTCCCCAGTGAGCATATCCTCATCCACTATGACAGTTCATTTCAGTTTGACTACTCATCTCTAAGCAGGTTCTTGCTCCTAGCTTCATTTTTGTTGATGTTTTGTTTTGTTTTGTTTTATTTTATTTTATTTTATTTTATTTTATTTTATTTCATTTCATTTTATTTTATTTTATTATTTCTGTCCCTTTGAATACCTAATGGCCTTTTATGCCTTAAAAAACAGCCCTTTAGCTCACTCTTCTGCCCCAGCCTCCTGTACTTCCTCAAACACTTGTTTTAATTTCACTTCTTTCAGAGATTTGAAGTTTTGTCCTTCCCCTCTGCAAGAGAAGTTAGTTCTTCATCACTGTGTATTAAATGATTCATCTACTGAGATATTTCACAGCAAATTTCATTTCTTTAGCACTGTCATTCTCTGTCTGTCTCTCTTGATTCTGTCTGTCTCCAGCAACTGTAGACTGTGACTTTCTGCTCAACCGAAAGTCTCAGGCTCTGGGCAGGAAAAGCCTTTGACTCTGAACCCGTTAACAAGCCCCTGTTGCTTAAATCTGTGCTCTCAAGGCCCGGGATCCTGGAGCCTTTGACTTTGAATTAGCCTTTTGAACCCTTAAGTTTTTCTCTCATTAAATTTATTGATTGCTGTCACCTGAGTATAACTAACATGTTCTTCTACTTTGATCCAATTTCTGCTGGAAATCCTCATATCACATATTTATCACTTCCTGGCATGACAAATTTTGGTGGTTTCTTCCACGACATTTTCAAACCCCAGTCGCACCCTGCTCGAAGGACTGGGCCGCTGGGAAGGGCACGCAGAGGAGACCGAGCATGAGCACACTCACAGCCCCCTTGGGTCACTGTCCCGAACTGTCTTGGCACCTGAACTGCTTCCACCAGCTGCATTAAATCCATTTGCATCTTTCAATCCATGAAGGACTGAATTTGCAAGCATACATCGCTTCATCTCCCGTGACCGAGGCTGCACGTCCTTTATTCCTCAGTCTGCTGATTCAGGACCCCTGTGTCTTCATGCTGGCAATATGCAGAGGAGGATGGAAGGGAATGAGATGGAGGATTCGTGATTCTTCTTTGTACCGGTGTGGGAAAAAAAAAGAAACAAAACCAAAAGGCAAGGCTCAAGACTCCGTCTCCTAGGAAGCCTAATTCACAGCAAATATAGGTTTGAAACACGTGGGAGATCAGCTTTTTAAATCAAATTACAGCTGATCATCCTCTTAGCTGGAGGGGCAAAAGGGATTTGAGACTCATCCTGATGATGAGCAAAATAATGCCTTCTTTGCCTTTCCTCCTGGGGCTTAGTTCTTGCATGGATAATGCCAACAGCTACATCTCTTTCAAACATTGCATGCCGTTGTAGCTCCACGCAGCCCCGGGACCCACCTCCCAAAACTGGAAGATGAGTTGAAGCCTCTCCAGACAACCCCACAGCTGTACATAGCAATCACAGCTGCTCTGCTTGCTCCAGGAACGCCTTGCGAGGCCTCAGGTATGCAGCAGTTGCCACTATGCACCCTGTCAGGAAACACAATTATCTTCCTAAAGAAGTGGAGAGGAAGTCTTGCACCGTGTGTCTTGAACTCAGGCGCAGAGATTCACCCAAGTAGAAAGGAATGGCAAGATGCATTTAACCTCATTAGTTTCAGTAGGGCTGACTTTGTGCAATCCATCAGTGTACAGATACATTAGGGGAACTAAACTATTTCCACATCTCATTTACATAATGGATGGGATGTGAAATGAGTCCTATGGAAGAGAAGCGCCCTGGAGGCACTAAAGTTTATCACAATATGTAAGAGTTCTTTTAGATCATTGCATTAAATTTCCACTAACAAGATAACAAATTAATTGTCTGTATTACTGTACTAACCCAAAGCGGATAAGTGTATGATTTCAGCAGAGGAAGGCAGCTGTTTAAGACAGCTTGGTGGTTATGGGAGGAGGCAGAAGAGATTAGTGTGTCTCCCAGCATTTGCGTGCCACGATGCCAGCCCTCCTCCTGCCCCTTTAAGAAATCTGGCTCTTCTCTAATCTGATGTTGGACTTGAGCTTTATTAGTGAAGTGAGGGAGAATGAGTAAATCAACTGTATCAGACAAGCCTCAGGACATCTGGAAATTGATCATTCTGCAGAAATAAGCACTCTCTGTTTATTAGCTGGGAGTTCATCACTATCGCTTCTCTTTATCCAATTCCTAAGAGATTTCAAAGCTATCATCATAGCATTAGCTCTTCTGACTGTGCTACTGCAGATAAAGATCAGAAGATCTATCTAATGATGGCTTTCTCAGTCTCCCTCTCTCTTTCTCTAAAGATATCCTGATTTAAAAAAAAAAAAA
>VXAA01000273.1:238005-251789 GCA_013399115.1 Anseranas semipalmata
AAAAAAAAAAAAAAAAAGTAAGAAAATAGCTGGAATGAAATAAAGCATTCTCCATGTCTTAAATTTTTGCCTGTTGGCAATGAAAGTAATTTTTTTTATTATTATTATTCTACAGGAACTTGGTTTTATTCAGGGGAACACGTCCTGTAGAATAGAAAATCCTTCATAGAAGAGGTGGAATTTGAAGTTTCTAATGTAGTGGTGGAAAAAGAAGGAAGATAAAAAGACCTGAAGCCATAAAGCAGTGCTGTACATTGAAAGTACAGTTATTTTTAAATGATAATACACGTCAAATAGAAGCCAGGGAAATGAATTCCATAAGTTAGAAAGGTAATAATATTACTTTAAGAAGAATAATTACTTTCCTTAACTACATTTATCACATAGTAATTCAGTTCTCCCTTCTGGAATATGATGCAATGCCAAACTTTGGACTGATTTATTTAAAACCAGCCTTAAGAAAAGATTCACCCAGATACAAGTCTTCTTCTGGTTCTTTATTCAAAATGGAGCAGTTATCAAAATGCAAATAATGTGACTAACTTACTGTTTAGATGTGCATTCCCATGCAACTGCACTGCGTAGCTACATTGTGCAAAGAGACGGGGAGAAAAATTGTAAGAGTTTTTTGATAACAATGGTCGGATGCATAAACAATTTAAGTACAGCCATGGATTTCCAGAAATCTGTGGGGAGTGTGAAATCCAATGCAAGGGACTCTCTAAAGAAAAATCTTCCCTAACAGAAGCTACACAGAGATCAATTTTATCAGCTGATTTTCTCTCTTTTCCAATGGCAAATTAATATTTATTATCTCTTTTGAACTGGCACTTGGAGTTCCAGCCTGGCTGCACATTGTACTAGGTTCTGCACACAAATAGAAGAAGAAAAGGTGGACATTGTCCAAGAACCTTCCCATATAAGTACAAGATGAGAGAAAACAGATGAATGCAATAAGCAGAGTGAGCATGATCTAACAGTAAAGCAAGGATAGTTAATTAATCCATTTGTACAGAGCCTAGCACAATGGAGCTAGACCACATTACTTGCAATGTAAGTACTTAATAACAACAATAATGACTAGGCCTTTAAAATTAATGTATTAATTATCAGCCAGAGCTCATAAGTTGCTTAGCCAGTGAATGAAGAATGCCAGTTTTTTATCCAGAGTATCAGGGGACCCATAAATCTTTAAGAACGGGGCCCGTTTTACATCAGTATTGTTTTGCCTCATACACAGCCTTTCTGCCAGTCTGCCTTGAACTGGAATAGTGCTGCTCCTGGTTCACCCTTTTATTTATGGTCATCATGATTATTTATTTATAATCAAGCCATTATTCTGTTAGGTTCTTGATAATCTCCTTCATATGTCTGCCCTTGCTTTTGAAGACGTCCTTTCCCTTTGCCCTTTCTCATTTAACAAATAATGATTGATTTGCTCCCTATTTTGCCTGCCCATTGCTCACATGCATGTGCACGCACTATTGTCTGTGATATCAGCGGGACTCAGGAAAGTTGAGATCTGAGTCTTTCAAGGGCTGAAGCAGGCTCTAAATTGGAGGAAATGCACAAAGATCAACAGAAAGGTGGTAAATAAGGTCTGAATCAGACCACCCATGCACATCATCTTGCTCTCTCTCTGGAGCAGCAAAGGATAAAATACACTGGAGTCATGGACAGGGGGGTAAATTTTCAACTGAGCCCCGCCACACCCGACGGTGTTATGGAAGATTTATTTTTGCTTAATGCAAATATGGGTTGAACAGGAGGGGGTCTCTTATGTCAGGCCTCCTAAACAGGGCATCCCAAATGGGAAGAAACAGTCCAAAGAAAGGTGATGATACCACATCAGTGGGTTGGTCTCCTTGAGGATAGACCTCCCACTACCACAGCATGAATCACAGCCTTGTGAGAAAATCGCTACAGCTCCATGGCTTTCCAATGGTGCCTCCGATTCTCAGTTTGCATTTTGGTATCTGGGAAAGGAACTTGATGATTCTTCTTTATTGGCTGCTCCAAATCCATAAATTATTCCTGTTCCTGAATTCAGAGGTGAATTTCAGTGAGGTGAGTGATGCAGGCTGAAGAAACCAAGTGCATAAAACAAAAGACAGATGGCTGAACCCATGATTCACCAGCGATGAGCTGCAATTGGGCCACGTAGACTTTGAAGTAATTCATTACATTTGTATCTCTTCTGTAGGGGGAGGATTTTCCTCAATGATTTGTATGACCTTGCTAAACCCAGATAGGTGGTAATTGAGCAGCAACTACTTCTTCAGAAGAAACAGAATAAAAATATTGAAAATATTGACTCACCCCAAAGGCAGTAAGCAGCACTTTGGTCTTTGACCTTTAAGCATCCTAGGGTAGTCAATAACCTGGCTGTTAGATGCTGTGCCTGCCACTGATTTTGATTTGGGAGTAGTTTAACCTTGAACCAAGATCCAAGTAACCACGGCAACAGGAAGTCGGCCTCTCCATCCAAGGAGTGGGAATCCATAAATCAAGGTCCCTAATGCAAACACTGTGTGCAGGTAGAGATTTGAGAGGATAAGTGGTTTGTGAGGGATTACCTTTGAAAAATGAATGACTGTCCCTTGATATGTTGAAGCACAGCTTCACAGAGACTTTTTTTTTATCAATAGAGGTCAACAGGTTACAGCTGCATGTTTTCATACAGCTCTTTATATAGGCCCTTCAGTTTAATTAGAACCAGATGTTGAATTTATGAGGTTGTTAGCATTATTATGTACTATATGCACATGCATATATGTGTACGTGTATCGACACATACATCCACATATGCACATTTCTTGCCCACAAACTACATTCATGAAAAAATAATGGTAAGCCTCAAACTCAGGCACTGTGGAGTGGTGAAACCTTAGTTTTGCATATGCACAGTTCCGTAGTCCTGGGATCCCGCAGGCATAATTACCTGGCCAAATACCTCAGTTTTTCTATGGGACATTGCTTTATTCAATGTATAGCACTCACCTAATGAACAGCTATTTGGTAGTTTGATTTTCCTCTCGTTATTCAATGTGTGACCTCATGTCTCATTTATTCCACATTTCTAAGCCTTGCTATGAATAGATGAATGTTTCATGAATGTTGATAATTTTATTTTCGCAGCACTGCTCTTGAGATGAGGGGTATATTATTGTTCTCATTTGCAATAGAGAAGCTGAGCAGAGAGAGATTGAAGTTGAATGGATACAATTTGAGATGCTTAATACTCGATTTGAGGCTCTGGAAGGATGTGTGGTCTAATAAGCAAAGACTCCTCAGTATATCTCTACCAAGCCGTGACCTCTGTGTTTCTCTCTCTGTCCTGACTATTTCTGCTTTCAGACCCATTCTGATGCATTAAGTCCACAGGTTTTTCACCTGGACTCGTCTCCCAGACTCACCCACTCTGTAGCCCCCCATCTCTCAGACTTCTCTCACCGCTTCTCTCACCTTCTGTGTCTGAGTCTGATGGAGATCTCTTCCACAATTTCTGGGACTGCCTGTAGGTTTCTTGATATTTCTCATCTCATATGTAAGGACGAATGTAGGGACACCCGTAGCAGCTCCAACTGCAAATGCAAAGAAATGTTAGTTGGTATATGGAGAGGCTGAGTGCAGCCAGCAGACACAGCCAACAGACAGAGCAGTTTGTACAGCATTTTCTGGGCTCTGCTTGATCTACTGAGACCTTTTTCTGAGGTCATTAGGTGACTTCTGGGAACTCTTTGAGGAAAACTTTACCAGGTGCTATCCAGGAGAGCAGTGGCTGCTACCTGCTGCAGGGGATGAAGGCCCCAGTCTTCTGACCTGACCTGCTGTCCAGGGAGGTTTCCTGTTTGTCTGAAGCTTGGATCGGGGACATTGTGGAGAGATATCCAAGGCTTGTCCAGGCCTTGGACTAATAATACTGCTGCTCTTCCACATGGGCACCAGCAGCACTGCTGTGGATCCCAGGAGCATGTCAAGCCTGACTAAGTGTCTCTGGGGGCTGTGATCAAGGCCGTGGGGACACAGGTGGTTTTCTCCTCAATCCTGCAAGTGAGATGGAAGTGCTTGAAGAAGACTGGACAAATCCTGCATGTCAGCAACTTGTTGTGTAGCTGGTGTTGGAAACAGGGATTTGTTTTTTTATGACCATGGGACCCTCTTTGAAGTTAGAGAACTGCTAGGGAAAGAAGAGGTCCACCTGAGTAAATGGAGTAAGAACATCTTTTCCAACTGCTTCGCCAAGCTGGTGAGGAGTGCTCTAAACTAGAAATGACAGGGAAAAGAGATGGTGACGCACAATCAAGTGAGGAAGTGCTGGACCAAGCTGGCAAGAAAAGGTTGCAGGGTGATATAAGAAAGCAGCGGGAAGGCATGGAGCAATGCCTAAGGATGTGTGATGAACCAGCTGAGAGTTTATGGGTCAGGATTCATGAACAGACAAATGTGGGCAATGTTGCAGTGGGTGTTTGCTATAGACCACCTGATCAGAAAGGAGATGAAGCCTTTTTTAGATATCGAGAAGAAGTCTCATGTTCACCTCAGTGTGAGAGGAGGAAACGAGGCAAAAGGGATGACCACAATCATCTTGGAGAAATCCTATCAGATTATGGGATATGCCCCTGGAGAAAATTGAGATCTAGGAGAGCTGGTTGATTTTCAAGAATCACCTCCTCCAAACTCACGAATGATCCATCACAATGAGCATCAAATCAAGCAAAGGTGTTTCAGGAGGCTTGCATGAATAACCAAGGAGCTACTGACTAATGTCAGACTTGAAAAGGAAGAAAAAATGAGGGGGAAGCAGGAACAGGTGACATGGAAGAATATAGAGAAAATGTCTAAGCATGCAGGGGTGGGCTTATGAAAGCCAAAGCCTATGGGGAGTTTAATCTAGCGAGGGCAGAAGGGCAATACAAGCTGTTTTTAAAGATACATCAGCAGAAAAAAAGAAGACTAGGGAAAATGTGGGCACAGTGCTGAATGAAGTGGAGACACTGGTGGCAAAGGGCATGAAAAAGACCAAGGTATTCAATGTCTTCTTCACCTTGATCTTTACTGGTAAGAGCAGCCTTCAGGAATCCCCAGCCCCTGAGACCTGTGAGGAAAGAAAACCTACTCCTAGTGGAGGAGGATCAAGTTAGGGAATAGTTAAAAAGACTGGACATACATAAATCCATGAGACCTGACAGGGTGCACCCAAAGGTGCTCAGGGATCTGGCCAGTGTTATTGTGAGGTTACACTCAATTGTTTTTGAAAGGTTGTGGTAATCAGGAGAGGATCCTGAGGACCAGAAGAAAGCAAGTGTCACTCCAGTAAGTACAAGAAGAAAGATCCAGTGAGCTACAGGCAGGTCAGCCTCATCTTGATCCCTGGGAAGCTGATGGGGCAAATAATCCTGGAAACCATTTCCAAACATATGAAGGAGACAAGAAGGTGATCAGGAATAGTCAGCATAGATTTATGAAGTAGAACTCATGCCTGAGCAACCTGATGTTGCTTATATCTTTGCCCAGAGAGGTTGTGGAGTCTCCATTCGTGGAGATACTCAAAATCTGACTGGACTGGGCAAACTGCTCTAGCTGACCCTGCTTAAACAGGGGATTGGATTAGATGATCTCCAGAGGTCCATTCCAGCCTCAGCTCCTCTGTGATTTTATGAATTGTCATGTAATTTAATTGCCAAAATCTAATGCATTTTCTCTGACGTCCATGTACAGGTTGAGATTTGGAAAAAGTTGTTTAAGAAGGACTCCCTTTGAAAAATGAGTGGCTTTCCTGAATGTGTTGAAGGCCAGCATTGCAGAGACTGGGAGAGGTTTTCATAAGTTAGCAGAGACACAACACAAAGTCCTCATCCTACTAGACTTTTGCTCCAGTCTCATGAGAACAGAAATACTGTATTTTTATAAAACAGCAACTGCTAGGAGTTTTCTAAAATCAGCAAAAAGCTCCCACTTTTACTGTAAAAAAATGACTGAGCCAATTTAGCTGACTTCCCAATTGGTAAATTCATATACTTACAGATGTAAATGCATTATGTATACAAACACACAAACTCATACAAATATTATATATAAATGGGTGGATATATATTCAGATGTATTAGTCAGGAAGATACCTAATATGTAATATTGCAAACCCAGCAGTTTAAATTTGACACATTTACAAGCAAAAAAAAAAAAATGGGTTCAAGTTGTAGGAGAGTTTGAGAAGCATTGCTAAGGGAGGAATCTAGCAGCCTTGTTTGCATAGCTCTTGTTTTCCTGGAATATTTGTCCTCTTTGATGTATTTGCACCATTCATTTATTCTGTGTTGTAATCCTTATGTGAATAATTCCGATGCCATCAGAATCTGTTGGTAGAAAAATGTATGACAAAGTGCTCTTTTTTTTTTTTTTTTAAACTCCCACCTCTTTGATGAGTTATAAGGTAGATTTTTATTAAGAAGGGGATTCCTAAAAAATGTGTAAAAGTGTACTGTGCTTTAGACAGGGAATTGCATGCTGAGGCTGTTACTGATGCCTGCTTCTTACTCAGACAAAACACACATTGAGTCAAATCATTACAGAAGACAAGAACATAAGTGTGTGTGGAGAATATACAACACAGAGAATGACAAACAGACAATCCCACTGAATAGAGATATGAAGCATGTGTGCCTTTAAACATGTATACGTGTGTGTATTTGCTTGCAGAAGAAAGAGTAACAATGTGGAATTGTTATGTTGGTTTACCATTGTTTATAGAGATCACTGATAGTACCTCCTGAAGCAAAAGTACTAGAAATAAATAAAAATCGTGATCCTTGCTTGTATCAAGACCATATTAGGTCTTGAAACCAGGCACATACAGGGAAATATGAAAATATATTGGGGTAGCAAAGACAGCAATTGAGTACTCATTTCCAGATATTTCCCACTCAGGTTACTTCATCAATGTTCATCCAAATTTTGTTTCTTTCCCCAGGAATTGTAGGTCCCCACTTAAAAGCAGACCAGACTTCACTTCACAGTAAAATGGAAAGTTCTGCCTGTAACATGATGACCAGAAGGAAACCAGCAGCTGTTGACAGTGTTGCAATGCCAACTCCAGTATTATCTCTCCTACCTTCATCATCAGCAACATCTGAAGCAGGTAAAGTTGTTTCTTTCCATCCCTTCTATTTTTTCTCCATCTTCTCCCTTCCTGCACTGAACCCTATGTGCTTGTACTGCTCTTCCTGATTTGAGTAGTAGTTGCAAATGTGCATATCTGATGTGATAATCAGGCTGTAATTTTTTCTAACACTTTCTTATCATGTTCATATCTTGGCATATCAAATCTATTTTATTCACATACCACCGCTTGTGCAATAATGAGGATACAAGTAGCACCAGCCCGTATGGTCTAGCAGGGGACTCTGAAACAAGGCTCTTGAGTTGCTTTCCCAGCCCTGTTGTTCATTTATTTGAATGTTCCCATCCCTGTAGTATGAACATGCTGAATACACAGTGAATAGCTAAAGAGCAGCTGAGATTTCTTTCTGCATACTTCAGTGATTTTAGCATAATATTCTGTCTTGCAAATGTGAAATTGTCTGGGGCAATGAACAGTGATTTAAAATATATGGGAATAAATAAGCAGTAGTAGCATGTTTTTCAATCAACTTATATGTTGTGCTTCTATTTGGAATCAGATTCGAAGGTGATAGCTTTATACAGTCAAAAATTGAGCCAAGTCATTCTGTCATCATCATGCCTTTTCTTGGGCATGGATAGAGAAGTTAATCTTGCATTGTGTCTTAATTTCCAGTGAATGGGGAATGCACAGCACATTACCCTACATGCAGCCATTAGGAGTTTCTTAGTCTTATCAAACCTCTGATTCCACATTCACAAAAATGTATTTGTATCATTGAGTTATGGAATGATAACATATTTAATTATGCAATTGAAAGTACTGTTTCAGTGCACTCCTTTTGATTTTCCTTTCGTTTCCTGAATAAACAGTGAAAACAAGGGATCCATGCTGTAAAGTGGCCTCTATAAAGACAAATTTTTATATTAAAAAAATCAAGAGTCTCTGTTTAGCCTTTAATACTTTCCTATATATAAACTAAGGATAGATTTTTAATGCAATGGAGAATGAAAGCACACAAATATTTTATGATCAGTTTCAAGATGAAAGTATATGCTTGACTGCATAGTTCATTCTTTCCATTTTCAGAAGTCTAATTAAATTGTTGGTTTATCTGTAGCCCAGATGTTGAAATAATTTAGTGAAAACTGAAAGAAACTGTGTTAATGGGAAAACAGGACAGTGCTATGGGTTTCCTGTAATTAATGGAGAGCTCTTTGAAAATTCCTCCATTCAAACGAAGTCAACAAACTGAGCCCAGCTGTTGAGCAAACAGCTTTCTCTGTGCCATGTTCTTGCAAGTGGCCTCAGGCAACTCTGAAGGGATGGAGAATGACAGGCAGTAAGACTGATCTTTAGTGCTGCAGACGTACCAAAGCTGTCTAGAATAAAGTTAGAGGAGCAATGGAGAACTTCCAAAGCATCTGATATACCTGGGCTCACCTCCTCGTTCAACACTGCTGTGGTGGAGTGGGTTGTTCAGCCTCCTTTAGGCTGCACTTGGAAACATATATTTTTGCTAGAGATTTCTCTTATTGCCTCAGAAGCTATTTCCAGTGTCATATCAATCCTCTGTGACTTCCCAGCTTGGCCTGCGGTTGCTTCAATTTGTCTCTGTCTGTGAGATAGAGCCACGCTGCATCTGCATACCATGGGGGGGAGAAGAAATGCAGGCCCTCCATGTGCCTTATTTTAAATATGGAAAACTGTTTTATTTTTTAACACTAACACTGGTTCTTACTTGTTTGGGGCAGTTAGGTAAGGTTGTTTGTTTATGGAGAGTAGGGAAGGGATGGAGGAAAAGTACAAAAGTTTTATTGGATAGAACGCAGCAGCAGCAATGTGCAGCACCGGTGTGTAACTTTGCAGTTTGTTTTCATAGCCTGCATTTGAGCCAGAGTGTTCACAGAGGGCACTGCAGTGTGCGTGTCTCTAATAGCATGGGGCAAGCCCCAGACAGCTGTTTTCAGACAGCAGGCCAGAAATACTGGTGCTTATCTGAATTATCTGTGTCTTGGCCAAACTGCTTCTCTCTCCCATTGCTCTCTAGCGATCTTTCAGAAGAAAGGATCTTGCCCATAATGGGTCCTCCCCATGGAGGAAGACAAAAATCGGGAGGCTTTCCTTCTTCTGACGGCCTTTTTCTGATGGTCAAGTTCTGCCTTTTGTTGAGCTCTGACCACTTTTTTCCATAGTCCTGAATTTTCAAGTTACGTCCTTCTTCTCTTTGTTCTTGCAAGCCTCCAGGCAGGTCCTGTGGTGGGAAGAGGAGAAGGTGTCCCGTCCAGCACCTCTCTGCAGTGCCGAATTCAAGCTGTCACCGATTGTATCTGTGCAGGGAGGAAATGACCTGATTGCTGTAAACAGATAGATGTCCACAAATGTGAACAGTCACAGAGCAAGCAAAGGTTCACACAGCTCCATATGAGTCAGTGCTGCATGAAGTTTTTCTAGTTTCTGTCCACTTTGGGCTGGACTGTGCCAAATAGCTTCAGGCCTTCACAGAGGCAGCACACAGCTCTGCAGCCTGGGGAGGTGTAAGGAGATAACTATGCCCAGGCAGCGAAGTCCTCTTCCTTGTACTCCATCACCTGGAGGTTGCCATCATGTTGTGTCATCTCTTCAGGACCGTATTGCTTTCTTCCTATGTCTGTGTACCGATACAGTGTTACTGTTCCCAACCTCCTCTTCATTCCTTTTAAGATGAATTTCACCAGATAGAGATGGGGGAAAGTCTTCCTCCCAGAGCAAAATTTCCACATGCAAACAGTAAATTATGTGCAGGAAGAGAACAACAAAGCTTAAAAACAATGCAGACCAACCTGGGTCCAGGGTTGGGCGGGGGTCTGTCTGGATAAAATGGAAAAGATTAGTACTTAGCTTTGGTTTTCAGCAGAGCAGTATATCACATGGCAATAGAGCAAAATATTTTATATCAAAGATTGCTCACCAAGAGCTTCCAGATGAGTTGATAACACCTAATGGCTCTCACTTCAGTAGTGGTTTATTTTGGCAGATCTCCCTGATATTTTGTCATATGCACACCTCATCAAATCTTCCCCCTGCAGACCCATCAAACTCCTTTCCACATAGCCTCCCTTCTTGAAATGTAGAATCAGATGTCCCTGACTCTCAACAGTCAAAATAATATTGTGTTTCCTAATATTGCCTTTAAAAAGCCTGACTTGAAAGGATATTACTTATTCAAGACGTGTATTCTGACTATTGGCAGACTATGTAACGCAATTCAAATATTTTCGAAAGCTTGCAAGTTCAGTGACTTGCTAGGGAGAAAAGCAAAAGCATTATTAGTAGCTTCTAACAAGCTTCCTGAGAAAGTCATAAACACCCCAAAGCATTTACAAAAGAAAAATTAGTACAGTAAGTCAGCACAAAACAACTTTTTTTTCTTTTTTCTTAAGACAGAATGAGTTTCAGTCCAAAAGGAAAGGGTCTGTCAGCTTGCAAAGTTTTAGGAGGGCAAGAAAGTATCTAAACAACATGAAGGAAGACAGTGGGTGTTCAGCTAACAGATTTACATATAAGTGTAGATATCTACCACTAACTGTCTGTGTATCAGTTGATTTTGGAGAACTAGGCAATTTGGCAGAAACCAGATGCCTGCCTTTGCTCCACTCAGTCCCTGTCTACATGCCATCGAGCTCCACTCTAGTGTCTGAGCCTGGGTATCCTGGATGCCTTGGGTGACTAAAACACCCATCAGGGCTGGCAGGACCAACAGGAGACCTGCACCCTCCTTGTTCAGTAGCTGCAGGTCAGAAGGATGCCCATGGCCATCTGAAATGGTGTTAGACTCCCTTTTTAGAAACAAAAGAGTAGGGGTGCATCCTCTACTGTCCGTATGGAGCAGTTCTCCATTGACTGCAATGGGGTGGTAGTACTGAGATGCAGAAATAACAGATACTAATAGATCTCAGTAAAGACATAAAATCTTGCAGATTCTTCTTTTCAAATTCATCTCCTGTCCTTTGGCTTGCTGTCTTTCCAATTAAGGATGAGAGTAATGTCAAATCTCCTGATTTCACCATGGACCTTGCAATTTTTCCTGTATTTTTGCTAAAATTCCCATCTGCAAGATTTCCGTCATCAACTGAAAAATTTCAACTTTATTTTCTGGGAAAAAGAAAATGCATCTTGAACATGGGAGTGCTCAAAAAGTCTTGAAAATGGGCCCTGACAATAATGATAAAAGGCAAAATGTAGACAGCAAATATGAAGGCTGTGCAAAGTGTTTGATTTCTTAAATCCTCTGACCTGAAGCTACTCTTAGGATCTGGGAGGAACTCAAAGGAGTTGAATGCTTAGGACTGGAAATATTGGGACTTCATATGTCAGTCATCAGTGAGGCCACTGACAGTAATGGTATTGTGTGACAGGGATCCAACTTTTTTGATCAGATGACTGAGAAGGAGCTCATGGCCCCTTGCCCTTAGGGCTCTTACATCCACACTTTTTAGGAGTGACCTACTTCAGAAGAATTTTGTGCAACTAATAAGATCCTCCCTAGTAATTTGGACATTTCGTTTGGACATTTCATTTCCTTTCTCTTTTCCTTTTGTACCAAAATGAGTGCATTTCTCTTTTCTTTTGTCCTCTGTGAATCACAAACTGTAAGTGGGTTTTATTTTTCTTTTTGGTGTGGGGAGTGGGTTACATATGGAAAATGTATTTTGTTTTGTAATTAATGAGAACCAGACTTTGGGAAGTTAGCCATCCAGGTCTTTATTTATAAGAGAGCATATGTCTGTGTTTTGTTTATGACTCACTCCTACTTCTTGCATTGTAACTTGGGTTTGTTTATGCAAGCTCTTTGCTTGAATCCAAGCAACATGGTGGTATAAGAGCCAATAATTTATGTTGTCCAAGAGGGGAGGACAGTAAGTGATGTTTGTATGCCGAATCTGTCATAGTGAGCAAGGGAAGATTCTGCCACTTGACGGCTCCTGGTTATCTACAGAAAATGCTACAACAGCAACTTTATTTTAAACTACTGCTAGAAGATTGCCCTATTAGCCATGAAGGGAGTGATAACCCCCAAATGAACCTTTCTCGAAATCTTGGCTGCTCTGGAAACCTCAAGGATCTCAAACCCAAATGACTGCTTGACAGTCAGGTGTAAATTAAGTTTGCAAGTAGATGTGGGCTGAGGTTAATTTAGTGGGATATTTTATTCTTTACTGAAAAGAAATCATGAACTCGATCATTTTCCAGCAGCACAGAACGGATATGTTAGGAGTGAAAGGGAGCAACAGTTAATCCAATAGCAGAAATAATACATGCAGTCTCACTCACAAAGGGGTAGTTATTTATAATCCACGTGCAAATCTTGAACTCTGAACAGATGCCACGTTCGTTAAAGGACAATGAAACAATTTAAGAAAAACAAGCAAGGTCTCATGTCCTAAGCAAAGGCTCAGGAGCCAAGAAATGCTGGGTTCTCCTTCCAGCTCTGACAATGACTCACAACGTGACCTTGGCAAGAGACTTAACTGCTTTGGACTTCATTCAGATCTAAAGTAAGTGATCTGAACCAGGCAGGAGTAAGCTTACTTCGGGGGCCATTAAAGTCAATTATATGACTGAGTAGTTTCAGCTAGTTTCTGCGGAGATGATAGTGAAGAAATCCAAGCAGGACTAACGAATTTACCACAGGTGAAGCGAGTCGCAGAGCTTTCCTGTGCCCACTGTTTTCAGTTACAAACACTTTTCATACTATCTGGCATCCATGGCAAGCATTAAAGACCAGGGTGAAGACATCAGGAGTATATGTGTGGGGTATACGAAGTTTAATAGTTACGGTGGACCAGTGTGACACCTACGCTAAGCAGCCCTTTCTTCCTTCCCACTAGAGGCTTAGGAATGAGACTGAAGCAAACCCACAGTAAAACATTGCTGTAGGAAAGTTTTGCTGCTTTAGAAGAGAAGAGAACTGAGAGAGACAAAAGTTGTGTTTTCATCTAGAATAGTAAAAGAGGAGGTAACAGCGATTCTTCTGGAACTGTAATAAATTATCTTTTATTTTTTAACTACTTTTCTATGCAAAGTCCTTTCTCACAGCCACTGCTTCTTCGATAGTCATATTCAGCCTTTCAGGCTTGAAAACACCTAGTCTTCATGATCCTGAAAGTGGACAAGGACGGGTTTCCATTCACATTCGCTGTTGTTTGACCCAGCCCTGTTTCTGTCCTTGTCTCCCAACAGCCAGCCCACCACTGAAAAAAAGGTTCAAGCGCCGTGAAATCGAAGCAATCCAGTGCGAGGTGCGCAAGATGTGCAACTACACCAAGATCCTGTCCACAAAGAAGAATCTGGATCACGTGAACAAGATCCTGAAAGCCAAGCGGCTGCAGAGACAATCAAAGACAGGCAATAACTTCGTCAAGAAGCGGAGGGGGCGTCCCCGGAAGCAGCCCCTCTCCTTCGACGAAGACTCCAGAGACCAAATGCCCGTTCTGGAAAAATGCATTGACCTTCCCAGCAAGAGAGGTCAGAGACCGACACTGAATCCGTTGATATTGGAGCAAGCAGCCACTCAAGACACAATCATGGCCACCATCGAGGCTGTCATACACATGGCTCGAGAGACGCCACCCCTGCCACCTCCTCTCCCTCCTCCCCCGCCGCCGCCCCCTCTCCCTCCACC